>JAGKTI010005894.1:0-42935 GCA_018397915.1 Birgus latro
ACCCTCATGGCCCTTACCTCACATCCCACACCGCTGCACGCCAATGTGATAACTGAAATGAAACTGAATAAATTAATCACTGTAGAACGGTCGAGATTCGAACTCAGGCCCCAGCGCTTGAATCGCGCACACGTTAACCGCTGAGACAAAGAGAGGAACCCGGCTTTGTCCTTGTGCAACGCGGGCTTTTATACATCCCGTTACACAAGGGTTGTATTGTAATGGTCCAGTGTAAACAAGCTTAACTTGTATTTGCCAAAGAAGTCAGTCTTACTTATTAGAGCATTATACACCAGACAGAAAAGTAGCTCTGCAAATGGGTTCCATATGAGTTTGATGGAATTCTAACTCAGCACTCCGACTCCTGCTTCAGTCTCACTTAGATCTTTGGAGACCGTTATGTTTTCGTTTTCTCTAAGAGCAGTATTTTATGTTTCATACTGTCGCCTCATCTCTTTGATTGAAGCATAGTACTGTGCTTGAGAAGTCTCATACTTCGCCAAGTTTCCGCTGCCTACCACCGTACCATTCGTCAGGCTAACCGTCCTAGTTGGAGGGACGTATGTTTCTTCTATTTCTGCAATACACCTGTTGCGGCAGTTTGGTCCTGACTTGTAAAGTACCGTATCAGGCAAATATATCTCACCCCAAGTTCTGGTTCTTCATACCGATGGCCAGTCCGTGGCTGATTCTTCCTTAGCTGCAGATACTTTGGGTAATTATTTTGGTATTATTAGTAATGGGTCTCATCTCTCTCTAGAATTTCATCACCTTAAATCTGATTCTGAATCCGTACCTTTTTTTTTTTTTTTTACTTTGTCAGCTGAGGTAGTTCTTAATGCTCCCTTTTCTCTTCGTGAATTGTTGTCTTCACTTAAATCTTGTATGAATACAATTGAAGAACTAGACAGTGTTCATTACACTATGTTAAAGCATCTATCCCCACAAGCCACGTCCTATCTCTTGGCCCTCTAGAATAAATTTTGGACTGAAGGTTTCATTCCTTCTGACTGGTGTATAGCGATCATCCTCCCGTTTCTTAATCCTAGTGGATGGAAAGCTGACGACAGGGAAAGCTGCAGCTCCCGTTTTATCAACCCTCGGGACCAGCTGCTGACCATCCCCCTTTGCTGAACTTTTTCAGTGTTTCAGTAACACAGAGAGTAACCCAGCTTGCTCTCTAATGCAAGTTCCACTAATTATCAACACTAAATTGCAGGCACCTTACACACTACACTTTCTATTCAAAATTTTACTATAACTAGCATCCAGTCACCAAGCCTCGGAGTCCCAGGGGAAGGGGAGGGGGACCATCAAAGCCCCCCACCACCGGTCCCTCTTCCGTTGACAGCCAAGCAAGATGCCTGGAACCACTGTCTGACTCGCTTCTTCATTTCTGCAACATCCTTGGCCTTTCCTCTAACTTTCTGTTGAACACCACCTCTACTCCTCTAAACCTCACCTTCTCTTCCTCACCGAGATTCAGCTGTCTGAGGCGACTGATAGCAAACCCTTTTCTGTATCCTCCTACTTTCTCCATAGGCTACTCGTTTCAAAGCCAAGGGTGGCTGTCGTGTATATGAACGCAACAACATATTTTGCTCTCGTGTTCCTGAACTTCAGACTTCAGTATTCTTTACTTCTGGCTTCGGCCATCCTGTCATTCTCTGACTAAATATATCTGTGCTGTTAACTTATCCCCTGCTTCTACTGACTATGAATTCTTCGACTGTTTTAATTCTGAGATGGAACACATCCTACCAGTTTCTTCTTTCTCTGAGATCGCCATTCTGTATTATTTCATTATTCACCACCTGTGGCTCTCCTCTCATTTCACTGATCCACCAGCTGAACAAGCCTATATTTTTTTCAATCCTTAATGACCTAGAGCAGCTTGTTCAGCACCCTACACGTATCCCTGACTGCTTTGGAGAAAATTCCAACATACTTAACCTCTTCTTTACAAATAATCCTTCTGCTTACGCTGTTAATCTTTTTCCTCCGTTGGGCTCCTCCGATCACAACCTTATCACCTTAACTTGTCATATCGCTCCAGTGAGGCCTGTAGACCCTCCCATTGAGCGGCGGCTATGGCACTTTGGAGCTGCTGATTGGAAGACCCTCAGGCAGTACTTATTTTATTTTCCCTGAAATGATTATTGCTTCCATGGCCGAGAGCCATCTGAGTGTGCCTTGCACAATACGGAGATTATTCTCTCGAGCATGGAAGCATATATTCCTTTCTCGTATCCTGTGAGTAATGCCAAAAAGAGCTTGGTTTAATCAGGCTTGTTATAATGCCATCCACAACAAGGAGAAGGCCTGCAAAAGGTACCGGAGCCAACCCACCCCTGAATCTCATCTCTTATGTTTCTGCCTGGAATCGTGCTAAGTCTGTTCTTCGCCCTGATAAAAAAAAAAAAATAATAATAATTTCATTCATACTAAATGCTCTGAACTATACAACTCAATTTCTCCTCGTTCCTTCTGGCACCTTGCCAAAAACCTTTCTAACATATTTACCTCATCAGCCTTCCCTCCTTTTTTCCACTCTGATGGCCCTGTAGCTATTTCTTCTACTGATAAAGCAGAACTTTTCACTCAGACTTTCTCCTCCAAGTCCACCTTACACGATTCCGGTGCTGTTCCTCCGTCAGTTCCCCCCTCTGACTACCTCATTGTTAACATTAAAATTTCTTCATCTGATGTATTTTTGCCATCATTGGCCTCAGTACTAACAAGGCATATGGACCTTATGAGGTCCCTCCTGTTGTCCTCAAGAGCTGTGCTTCTGTGTTTACATCGTGCCTAGGTAAACTTTTTTTGTAGCAGTCGTGGCTCAGTGGGTTAGAGCGCTCCGCTCTGACCAAAGGGTCGGAGGTTCAAGTCCACCCAAGGGTCGCTGGTAGACATCAAGAAGGGCATCTGGTCATAAAGTGCTACACGCTCCAAACCTAAGTCCTCTACCCAGGGGCAATGCCTTAGCCCTCAGGGGAAAACATGACGTAAAACTCAATTATTATGAGGTAAACTCTTTTGCCTTTGTCAACTTATACCTTTCCTTTCTGCTGGAAGTTTGCTCTCGTTCAGCCTGTCCCAGAGAGGGGTGACCATTCCCAGCCCTCGAACTATCGCCCAGTTGCTTTAGTATTGTGTATTTATAAAGTTTTTGAGTCCATTCTTAACAAAAAATAAAATAAAATAAAGCACGTTTCCTATCACAACCTTCTTTCAGATCGTCATTATGGCTTCCGCCAGGGATGCTCCACTGGCGATCTTCTCACCTTGGCCTACGGTACCTTTCAAACTCTTGGTCATTCTCCTTTCGGGACTTTGACGAAAGCTCTGCCATTGCACTTGACATCTCAAAGGCTTTCGATCGAGTCTAGCATAAATCTTTAATTTCCAAACTGTCCTTCTACGGTTTCTATCCTTCTATCAGTGCTTTCATCTCTAGCTTCCTTTCTGGTCTTTCTATAGCTGCTGTTGTAGACGGCCATTGTTCTTCTCCTAGATCTAGTATCTCCAACTCTCTTCCTTCTATTCATTAATGACCTTCTAAGCCGTTCATCTAACCCTATCCCCTCATTCGCTGATGACTTCACTCTTCGCCTCTCCATTTGCTTCCCGCAGCGTCCATCTCAGAAGTTACTTCAAGAAACAAGGAATGAGGTTATGGAACACCTAATATCTGACTTAGCTCATATCTCTGATTGGAGCAGAAGTAATCTTGTTTTTAATGCATCAAAAACTCAGTTCTTACATCTTTCAACAGGACAAAATCTTCCGCAGGAGTATCTTATAATTTTTAACAATATCCAGCACAATCCTGGATCATCTTTAAACATATTCAGTGTTATGTTGCGTGTTCAAAAGGCCAACTCCTTGTCCTTTAATCACGAGCGACTGATCTGGGGTTCTTTTCTAGACCTGGTCTATTGCAAAAACAACTAGAGGAACAGGGCATAAAAAAAAAACTGGGCTCAACCAGCCTTACACGTATATTACCTTGAGTTCCACAGTACTGAACAGAATACAAATACAATATTACACAATAAACTATTCAGGTACAAGGCACAATCAGGACTAGGGCACTCTAGTCTGGGCTGCTGAAGACTTGGGCTGCTCACAGGTGTCGGCCAGGTGTGGGAGGAGTCCCGTCAAGGGTGTCGTCTCGCAGGAGGCACGGGACTACTGCCAGGGGCCAGGTCGTCTGGGCTGGACTGCCGGGCAGCGTGGCGGTAGGCCCTTTCCTGGTGGGGCCTCGGAAGGGAGTTCAGCTCTTGGGGCTAGGTGCTCTTGTCTGCACCCTCTCCTGGAGATGGAGTTCCGACCAATGGGGCTGGGGAGGTAGCGCCCCGGGGTCCTGGGGGCACCCCTGGGTGTCCGAGGGCTGTGGTCTTCCTCGGGCTGAGCTGACGTCAGGAGCGGCCTGTGGCGACCCTTCGTCCAGGAGTCTGACAGCTGGGGGCGCCGTCTGGGCACTGGTTGTTAGGCGTGGACTCCCAGGCTCGTCACGGAGCCTCGCTAGATCTCTTCCTGGTCCATCTCCTCCAGGGGGCTGCCTCTGTGGGGAGAGAGAGAGAGAAGGGTGTCCCACTCAGCCATAGGAGTGGTGGTGGGCCGAGCCAGGGACGTCCTTTGTAGGGAAAGTCACAGGGGTAGAGGCCGAAGAGCGGATGGTGGCCTGCTCTCCCTTCCCAGTGTGGACGGTGACCAACACTGCGGTTCCTCTAACCCAGTGACAACAGGTGGCCTGCTCTCCCTTCCCAGTGTGGACGGTTCCCGACACTACGGTCCTGCTCCCTGCGGAGGTGGCAGACGAAGGACGGACGGTGGCCAATCCTTCCTTCCCGGCGAGGACGGTGGCCTTCACTGCAGTTCTGCCCTTCTCCGGGTAAACAGCCGAAGAGCGGACGGCGGCCTGCTCTCTCTTCCCGACACGGATGGTGGCCTGTGTCGCAGTGCTGTCCCCAGGAGTGGCTGCAGGAGAGGAGTGGACAGTGGCCTGCTCTCCCTTCCCAGTGCAGATGGTGACCAACACTGCGGTCCTGCATGGGGCTGCATCCGAAGAGCAGAGTGGTCTGCTCTTCCTTCCCGACATGGACAGTGGCCTGTGTCGCATTGCTGTCTGGAGCTGTGGTATCAGCCCCACCCTGAGCTTGGCAAGAACTGGCCTGGCTGGAGAGCAGGTTGCCGGAACTGCGTTCTCGTACTGATGCTGGTTGAGGGTGAGAGGGGGGCAAGGTAGTCGGGGACGTAAGTCCATTTAGCTCTGGGCCTACGTGCACCCTATACACCTCCCGATGGTCTCCTCTTAGGGTGGGTGTTTTCTCATCCTCTCTGTTGTTCCTCCGTCGGGTGGTGTTGCGACACCCCTCCCTGGGTCCTCCGTTGGGGTGGGCATTTCATTCAGGGTTTCATTCTTTCAGGATTTGTCCTGGAAAGATCATTTTACCTCTTTTATAAAATCTGCTTTCAAGAGATTAGGTGTGCCAAGCATACTCCGTGCGTTTCTTTTTTGTTTTTCTTTTTACGCCTGCACAGTTGTTGACTTTAAACAAGTGTTTTATTTGCCCGTGTAGAGTACAACTCCCATGTGTGGGGAGGCTTCCCACATGCAGCTTTTCTCAACAAGGTGGAGTCAAAGGCTATTCATCACATTAACTCTCCTTCTCTTACTGGCTTCCTTTGCCACACTGTTGCAAGTTTATCTCTTCTGTCACTACTTCAATTGTCACTAATCCTCTGAACTGTCTGCTTGCATTCCTTCACCACTACGGTGGACACATAGCACCCGTCTATAGCAACAAACTCTCATCCCGTTTCTGTCCAACTCTCTAATTCAAGAGTTAACTGTAACTCCCAGTCCTTCATGTATGCAACAGGTCAACTCTGGAATTGTATCCCTCTGTATTTTCTACTTCTTGTGATGACCACTCTTTCACACACAGCGTATCAAGGCATCTAGAAAAGAACAGATCTTGAATCTGGCTCTGTTATCTTGCATTTGTATGGGAGCAGTCTTGCTATAACTCCTGGCATTTGTTTTTTCTTTCTTGCATTAAAAACAAAAAAATCCCCAAGATTACCATCCCATAGCCCTGACTAGTCATGTAAACTGCCTGAATGGATGGTCAGTACTCGACTCATGTGGCACCTTGAATCCCGCAGCCTTCTTTCCTCCTTACAGGTGGGTGTCGCTAGGCATGCAGCACCTTAGATCATCTCCTTAGATTTGAATACTTTTTCTGCTTTGCTTTTTCACTCCTCCAGTCGGTCATTGCCAACTTTTTTTTAAATTTAGAAGAGACCTACAATACTGCATGGAGATATCATATTCTTCGTTGTCTTCGTTCCCTTGGTCTGCATGGTAAAGCTGTTTTTCTTCAACATTTTCTTTCCCTCCAAGCCTTTCAAAGTCCGTCTAAAAGACTATCTTTCCCATGCCTTTCCCCAACATGAAGGTGCCCTCCAAGGCTGTGTCCTTAGTTCATTCTGTGTTGTGTCCATATATATACAGACTGTTATGCTGAGTATTCTGAGTCCAACTACTTGGGCTTAGATACGGGTTTGTGCTTGGGTTCTTTTGTTCAGGACCGGACTAGAACATGCAGACAAGGGATAGGGCTCAAACACAGGCTAACCAGTCTTACACGTATATTACCTTACAGACAGATACAGTGGACTCAACACTACACATACATAAGGCAATTCTATATATATGACAACACAGAGCATATATCACAACACTGTGTCTCCAAGAGGAAGTATTCAACAGGGCTATGACACTATTGATGGATAAAGATATTACACAGGGGTCGTTACAATTGGAGCACAGATATTACATAGGGGTCGTGAGACATAATAGTACACTTTACACACACAAGGGTCACGGTATCACAGAGGGGTTACAGTATTACACGGAGGGAGGGAGTCACTATGTTCTGTACGGGCACTAATGTTCCGCAGGGTCACAAGGGTCTGGGTTTCATAAAGGGGAGGGTACAGATATTACACAGGGGTTACGACACTCTGGTAGGGGAATACACCCTGGGTCTATAGCACGAGTCACTGGTGAGACACTGAGGTGCACTGAGGTCACGGCACAGGTAGGTGCAGGTGACAGCCTGGAGTAGCGGGAGGGCCGTCAGGGGTGCACTCCCGATAGGGGCGCCGGACTCATGTGGCGATGCCTGGAGTCCGGTGTAGGCTGGAGGGCGGCGAGTGGGGCAGCCCTTTCCTGCCGGAGGCCGTAGGGGTGCGGGGGCCCTTGGGGCTGGGGCCGAACAGGGCTAGTAGGCACGCTGCCCGGCACCTGCCCTTGGCCGTGGTGGGACTCCTGGAGGAGGGTCTGGGATGGTCCGGGCCTGGGGTCAGGTAAGCGGGCAGACCTCGAGGTCCTGGGATTGCGGTCTCATCAGGAGGGGAAGACCATCAGGGGTCATATGTGGCCGCTCGCCCTCGGAAAGTCCGTCAGCTGCTGGGGGCATCAGGGACTGGACTGCAGAAACAGGACACACAGGCTCACTGCAGGTCCACTCCAGGCACTCTCCGTCAGTAGGCTGTCTGGGGAGCAGTCTCCTCCCCTTGTAGAGGAGGGGGAGCAGGAGGGGCATCTCGCTCGGCTCTGGAGGGGGAGGCTGAGCCAGAGACGGCACCCTCGTAGGGAGCCTCTGGGCTGGCGGAGGAGGGACGACCGGTGGTCTCTCCCTCAACCTGGCAGGTCCGGTGGACTCTGCTGGAGCTCCACGCCGGGGCAGAGGAAGAAGGTTCGGTGGACTCTCCTTCCCCCCAGTATGTCCGAAGGACTCTACCCAGGCTCACTCCCGGGTGAGTGGATGAAGGAGGTCTGTTGGACTCTCCCTCGGTCCGACAGGTCCGGTGGACTCTGTCAGGGGGCCACTCGTCCCGGGGACAACATGAGGAGGAAGTCCTGTGGGCTTCTGGGCTCCCGTGGTAGGTCTGGTGGACTCTACCGCTTTCCTGCTACCGAGGGAAAGTTGCAGCTGGGGGACGACTGGTGGTCTCACCCCTTGTGGTAGGTCCGGTGGACTCTACCATGGCTCCACTCCCCTCCTCGGGAGAACAGACGAGAGTCATCTGCTGGACGTGCCGGGACGCCTGCTCCCTAGACAGTGGGTGGTGGAAGTAGGAGGTCTGGTGGACTCCCCTTCTACAGCATGACCGGTGGCCTCTACTGCGCCACTGCTCCCCTGGGGTGTGGTAGGTTTTTGAGGCTCGGTGGTCTTTCTCCCACTTCTAGCCTCAGGTCCGGTGGACTCTAGCTGAGGGCCTACTTGGGACTGTGTGAGGGTCAGTCGCACCCCGAGTCTGGTGAGCGTTTCCCTTGATGGAGAGTAATGCACCAGCCTGATGCACTTCCCAGTGGTCTGGCTGGGGGTAAGAGGGGCATGAAGTCACAGGGGACGGGAGTCGTTGTGGTGAGGAGCACCTGTCAGCTTCCCCGTGGCCTCCTCTTAGGGTGGGTGTCGCCTCCCCGTGTCCTCCTCCTAGGGTTGTGGTGTCGGGGTCGCTCCGGCGGGTGGGCATTTCACAGACAAACCTATACTTTTTTTTTTTTTTAATGTGTCCGACTCCGGGCATAGGCTTCACAGCCTGCTACCAAGGCCCAGCAGTCCTACATACCATACACCTCCACATGTCACCACTTCGGCGCTAACACCCACGGACAGGCTAGGGCTGTCTCATACAGGACTGGTGTATTGGTATTAGCGGGGGTATTTTTACGACATGTCGGCGGGTCTTCTGGTAGATCAGTAAAGTCTGCTTTTATGAAATTTAAATCCTTAAACTGTTCCCTGCCCAAGCCGGGATTTGAACCTGGGTCCGTCGGGACTGCATGCCACCTCTCTACCGATTGAACCACCGCACAGAATGTCTGCATATATATACGACACAATTTTGCACACATTTGCGCGAGAGAATTTGCGTCTGCCCTAGTATATCTAATACAGAAACCAGAAAAAGCCATCAGTGGCAATTTAAGGTGTATGCCACCGCCACAAGACAGCCTCGAAAAAGGGCACTAGGTACAAGTGCTAACTGTGATGGCGGCCTGTGTATGGAACCGTGCTTCATAGAGTGCAATACATTAGAAAATTACTGAACAGCAGAACAGGGAAAGTGTGTGAGTCAAAATAATGTATATAATGAAAATAATATAAGTAGATGTAAGAAAATACAATTAAATCATGAAATCAAGTAATGTAAAGAAAATAGCGTAATAAACGTGTGATTTACCGTAACTAATGTGACTGTACAGCATGAGTGTTTATAGTGCCTTATGCGAGTGTTTATAGTGCCTTTTACCAATATAATATATAAAAAATGAACGTGAATATACGTAAAATTAGCACGAAACCCCAAGTTCCCATCATCATAGTTCCGACTGTGGCCGCATTACGTAAATCACGTTGGGCTACCATATTACAAGTACTCCATGCCTCCACTACTGAGCTCTATAGTATGGAGTGGCTTTCTCATGGGTAGCACCACGTAGTTTGTGTAACCGCCGCCAGGGGCCCAGGGCGGCGCTGATGTTGTTTATGTACACCAGCGACGCCCACGTCTTTTGAAATCAGCCGGTGAATTCGGAAAATATAGTGCCATGGCCCACTGCTTAGCTTATGTAAGCAACAGCGAAACGGAAACAGCAAGCTAATGAAATGCAGGGCATTGCTACATGACGAAATATCGAAGCTCCCCATCAACCTTACCTGGGCAAGACTACCCCAGGAGGAGATACCCAGGGAGCGGAAGTGACCGGCGTGAACTCTGCTCAAGACGGGCACACCTGTACCTCTCCCGCGCGCCCCTCTCGGGCTCGGGTGATCCACCGTGCAGGTAGCAGTAACAGTGCATTACACCTCTACTGTACCAGCCATCACCAGGTTCAGGGTGGGGCTACTCCTATAGCCCCAAACATCATTCCGGAGTTGGCCACTAGCCGCCCACCTGCTGCTTCCCTCCCTCAGCCATACCAGGTGACGGCCACCTCGCCACACACGGGCAGGAGACGGCCACCTCGCCGCCCTCACTATAACTCCACAAAAGGAGGTAGAGTGACGGCCACCTTGCCGCACGTACTCCCACCGGGTGACGGCCACCTCACCGCACACAAGGAGACGGCTAACTGCCGCCCTCACTATAACTCCACAAAGGGAGGTGGAGTGACGGCCACCTAGCCACACATGGGGAGGATACAGCCCCTGGCCGCCCTCACTCTAATTCAACAAAAGGAGGTATAGTGACAGCCACCTAGCCGCACACGGGGAGGGCATGGCCCCTCACCACCCTCGCTCTAACTCCACAAAAGGAGGTATAGTGACAGCCCCCTGGCCGCACTCTCTCACACCAGGTGACGGCCACCTAGCCGCACACGGGGAGGACAGCCCCTAGCCGCCCTCGCTCTAACTCCACAAAAGGAGGGATAGTGACGGCCACCTCGCCGTGCTAACACACACTGGGTGACGGCCACCTAGCCGCACACAGGGAGGAGTCGGCCACTAGCCACCCTTGCTCTAACTCCACAAAAGGAGGGAAGGTGATGGCCACCTTGCCGCACCTAGGAGACGGCCACCTTGCCGCTCCACTAAAAGAAGGGGCCAAAGAAAGGGCCCTCACACTCGCTCCCCACAGAGACGTCCTCGCCCTCGACCAGCAGCTGGAGGAGGCCTGGCAAGGGGCCTTGGTATCGGGATTCCTAGCCCTCTTCCTTGACCCTTGGCGACCCCAGTCCCTGTCGGACTCTGTTACACCAAGCTGCCGCAGCCCAGATCTGACGGAGGCCCAGCAATGAGACTGCAGCCCTGGGACCAGCCGAGACGTCCCTAGGACCCCGGGATTAGACTTCTTCAGCCCCACGTGACGCCCCCGGAGTAAGGTAGGCAAGCACGACTCCTGACCCTGTTCGGGCCCAGCCCCTAAGCCCGAGCCCCTCTACCCCCGTATTCCTGTGAAGGAGCCCACCCTCTCCTGCCTGGTCCTCTGATAACTCCCGGACGAGACTCTATGGGTCGGCCTCCAGTCAGCCACCGGAAGTCCTGATGACCCGGGGCATCCTGACGCAGGCCTCCAACCAGCCCCAGCCCTCTCCTGCCCCCAAGTCCCCCTGGTTCTGTCTATTTTTGTGTGTTATAACTATTGTCCTGTAAAGTGTGTATTCATGTTGTGTCAGAGTTTGTAATTTATTGGTAATATACGTGTAAGGTTGTTGCCCTGCCTTTTTATGCCCTGTTCCCTCTGATTGCCTTAATAGAGCCCAACCTGGTCTAGAAAGAGAACCCCGTTCCAGGCACCGTGTATAAGGGACGAGAAGTCGCACCCTAATTCACGCACCATAACACTAAGAACAGTGGATCCAACTGCATTACCATTGTGGAGGCGACGAGTGGAGGGGTTTCAATATGGCGGCCAAGGCTTCACGCTCGCTGCGGAGATAGCCACTCCATAATATAGAGCTCAGCGGCATCCACCCACTCCACACCAAAATGGTCTGTCTAACCACATCAGCCGCTGACAGTATCTCAAACGGCCCATCTGACGTAAATCTGGGCGTGCTGGACAAGACACCTGTTTCGGGAGGAAAACAGGCGAGGTGAGGACTTTTACTATCACTAGGCTTACTTTAACTACTTTTCAGGTCTATTCGTAAAAAAAAAAAAAAGTCGAAAATGACTGGCATTGGAGGTCAGTCAACCTCCCACGTCCTTGGCACTGGGGACGCAAAAGCCGTCAAAGGCTCCGGCACAGAACGGGTTAGTACTACCCTTTTTCTTACAGCTTTAAATGGCGTTGTCTGTTCTCTACCCCATAATGCTTCGGCCACTCTGTATGTTGATGATATTGTTATGTACGCCACAGATTCAGACCTACCTCGTCTCCAATCTCTTCTTCAGTCCACCATCGATGCTGCCTCCACGTGGGCTACTTACTACTCATGGTTTTCATTTTTCTACCTCTAAGTCCTGTACAGCAACATTTACTTGTTCGCAACCATATCGCAGTCTTCTGATTATTTATATAACACCCTCTTCCCTACCACTCCTCTACCACTTTTCTTGGTCTCAGATTTGACTCGGTTAAAGTGGAATGAGCATATTCTTCCCTCAAGTTTTCTACTCATCATCATCTTCGTTTGCTGCAAACGCTGTCTCGCCTTTCAAGGGGTGCTGATTGTGCCACACTTCGTCTTCACTCTGCCCTTATTCTTTCCAGACTCCATCATGATTGTCAAGTCTATTCTTCTGCCTCCACTCGCATTCTTTCAAAGTTAGATTCTGCTCACCATACTGGCCTTCGTTTATGTTATTGGTGCGTTTCGGTTGACTCCCGCTACAACTTTTTGTTCATTCCCCCCCCCCACCCTTCTTGTCTTTCTCTTCTCACTATTAGGCCCTATACACGACTCCCTCAGTTTCCTACAAATAAGTTACTCCGTCCTCCCAGCCTTCTCCAACGCTCTTTTCACTCAGTCTCCCGACTCCATCATCCAATTCTCCTCTGGGTCTCCACCCTTCTTCAGTTTATTGATTTCGCCTTTCCTCCACTACCGTACGTCCAATTTCCTTACCACCTTGGCTTCTGCCTCCTGCTCTGAGCTGCCTTTCTTTTTTCCCTTGTTCTAAGTCTCTTCTTTCCTCAGATATACTCTTCGCTTCCTTCTTCTTGAACACATGTCCTGCCACTCTTCTGCCACGCATATCTTTACAGATGGATGTACATTTTGCCATGGAGTTAGGTTTGCTGTTGTGTTCCCTGACTTCTCCATCCGAAGTACACTTCCTTCCACTGCTAGTCTTGCAGAACTGTATGCTACGAAGTCTCTTCCTGGGTTCTCTTCCTCCACCTTTGTAATCTTCACAGATTCTCTCATTGCACTCACTTCCTTACACACTCATCTCAAGAAACACAGATAAGATTGAAAAAGTTCAAAGGACTGCTACAAGATGGGTACCAAGCTTAAGGGATCTAAGCTACGAAGAATGATTAGAAAAATTGAATCTGCCAACACTACAAGAGAGAAGAAAAAGAGGAGACATGATTATGCTATATAAATGCATATCAGGGAAAGAAAAAATAGGCATAAATGAATATATAACCTATAGGGAAGTATCAGCAAGAGGACACCGCAAAAAACTGCATACAAAGAGAGGTGATAAGGATGTAAGGAAATTTAGTTTCCTAAATAGGGCAACTGATCAGTAGAATGCACTACCGAATGAAATAGTATGTCAAAACAATTCATAAATTTAAAGAGATGTATGATAATAATGGTTTAAGACACGGGACAATACGAGCTTGACTCATACCTGTAAAGATATAATTAAGTAAGAAAAATTAGGTAAGAACACCTCACTTTCTTCTCATCCTCTAATCACCCAAATTCACCAGTGGCTGTTCTGCCTTTCTGTTCGGAAAAAGTCAGTTCGCTTCTGCTGGGTTCCTAGTTATATTGGATTACAGGTAATGAACAAGCTGACTCACTGGCACGTTCTGCTACTATCCTCTAGGTCGTCTCTCCACCCTATTCCTGCCTCTGCGTCTCCCCTTTAATCCGTCTCTTCCATGAATGTTGGCAATCATCGTGGAACCTGCAGGTTCACAACAAACTTAATAAACCCTCGGTTCTTTCCTGGCACATATCAACCCACCCAATTCGTCAATGGGAGACTATCCTTGCTCGCCATTGCTTGGGCCATCCTCACTCAATGTCATCTAATGAGCCAAGACCCTCAGCCTGCCTGTTCACAGTAACAGGTCTGTGATCATCTGTCACCTTGACTGCTTGTCTACTTTAACACCTCTCTCAGCTTTCCCCCTCCTTTCCACACTGCGTCGGCCCCCACAATTTACTGTTCCGTAGGTGACTCTCCCGCTGTTTCTGTTTCCAATACAGTATTAACAATTATCTTACTGCCCCTCACATACATTCAGTATATAGTAATTAAAATATTTACCCCACTTCCTTCTACCTTAGTGCCATATAATTTGGTGCTAGTTTTTCAATATTCCTTCCTTCCATGGTACCCTGTCCTCTGCCATCAGGATATCCTTCCATCACCTCATACCGTTCACATGTATCTATCTCCACACCATCCCTCCACTCCTTGCTGTTTCATTCCTGCCTCTCTCTCCATCCCAGTCACATATTTTACCTGTCATACAAGACAATCCCTATGTGGTCCTTTCAGCTCAAAGATGTCATATTTCAAATATTCTTGCTGCTACTACATGCTTTCGTCGGTTTAGAAAAGCAACCTAGCATTGGAGTTAATGAATGCTGTATCTAACTCCTACAGTTTGAAGTTTCTTGTTTGTTTCGTTTCATTTTTGAAGGCTCCAACATGCTTGCATGCGTCGGCCTTGGTCACCTAATGGCGGCTCTCCATGCTGCTTTATCCCTGGCAGCCTCCCTGTTCAGTCCCTTAACCCTTAAGTCACACTTAATGACCTCGTCCCATGTCTTTCTCGGTCTACCCCTCCCCCAGTAATAACACTTCTCACCCTCTGTACCCAATTATCATACCCCATCCTCTCCACATGTCCAAACCACCTCAGCCTACCTCTCCTCATCACAACACCAATACACTCTTCGTTTTTGAAGGCTCCAACACATGCGTCGGCCTTGGTCACCTAATGGCGGCTCTCCATGCTGCTCAATCCCTGGCAGCCTCCCTGTTCAGTCCCTTAACCCTTAAGTCACACTTAATGACCTCGTCTCATGTCTTTCTCGGTCTACCCCTCCCCCAATATTAACACTTCTCACCCTCTGTACCCAATTATCATCCCCCATCCTCTCCACATGTCCAAACCACCTCAGCCTACCTCTACTCATCACAACACCAATACACTCCAGTCCCATCCTACCTCTCAACTCTTCTATCGTAAACCCAGCCCCCCCAGGCCTTGTACACAGGGACGCACTGCACATCCACCAAATCAGTCATTTCTGTACATTTAAACCTGCGAATATCCTCTTCCTTTACTGCCCAGGTCTCTCTCCTGAGGTGCAAAAAAAAAAAAAAAAAAAAAAAAAGTCTGGAACTAGCAAGATAAAAATTATATACTTCAGCTGGAGTCACTACACTATGACCTTTTTTACTCTAACTTGTCATAAAACTGCCATCTCTTCTTGAATGCTGAATTGTAATAACAGATAACACTAGAATGACACTAGTCATGAAAAAGCGCTATGGTAAGAATGTAGAGATGTTGTAATTCTCTTTGTCACCAAGGTACCGTGTGAGATATGAGCAGCAAAAAGCCAAATTAGGGTGAATGAACCATGATCAAAAGGGCATAATGATAGAGCAAAATATTACCAAAGATATTTTTATTGAATACCTACCATTGGAGGCCTTGCGAACATACACAGGATTTATACAATTTTAGGGGGGGAAAGTATGCAAGACCTTTCCTGTACAGCTTAGTCAGACAACTAAGAATTAGGGCTATATTCTAAGTGGCATAGGATGCTTCATAGTACCACTTCCTCCACAATTTAATTTGCATTTTGTAAGTTAACATTCTCTTGTATGTTATAATAATGGTTAAATATTGAAATTTTGTTGTTGCCCTAGCTCATAAAATGTGAATCCAGTGAACTTCAGGCTTAAACTGTCCTCCTCCTTCAGTCCTTCAATGGGACAGGTAAATATTTTAGGGACATCTGGATAACCAAGTAACTAAGCTAGCTGCCTGGTTATCCAGGTGCCACCAAATGAAGTGTCCCTCTCTAGTACCCATACCAACATACTTTGCAGCAGTACCATGCAAGACAATACAGTACTGATGAATACTGTGCAGAATCAATCGTTAAAGACGAGGCATTACAAAATCTCCTAAGCCACCCAGATCACAACCCTCATTGTGGTGAGGAGAAAAATAAATCCCAGGCATGATGGGAGTGCCAGTGAGGTATATACACACAACTATTTTGGCATTCTCACTTTGGCTGGATCGCTGCTATGCAATTTTGAGCACGTTGACTAAATTAGCCTAAACCTAACTTCAGGACAAAAGCAGCCGTTGGCACACCCACATGCCGTTCAGAGCTTGGCTTTAACGGCTCCTATGGGCCATACTGTAAGTGGCACAGCAGGCTTCATACCACCCCTTCCTTAGTGATTTATTCTGTGTTTTACTCCTTAATGTTCCCTTTTCATGCAATTTATAGTTTTAATATCAACATTAATTGCATTATTAACATAGGACAAAATGTTATATGTGTCTGTGCAGAACAATTGCACCAAACATTCTCCTTTATGCCACTTATACTATTTCAGTAGTCATAGTTTGCATTATTAATGTACAAGAGGCAGCTGTGGTGATAAATCATTAAGGAAGATGAGCAATGAAATCTGCTACACCACTTGGAACATGACCCTATAAAACAAAGACAACCACACATAAATGGAATCTACACCTCAGGAAGTCACCGAGATGCAGGAATTACACTGAGAATTCCACATAAATATCATCCAGTGGGTTTTATATACATGTAAGGGAAGAAATTCATGCCAGCACCCTGCCTAACCCTCACCACCACATTGTAAACAGACTGCCAACCATCCATTAAAAAAAAAAAAAAAAAACGGCAAAAACCACTGCTAAAAACTGTACTGCAAGGAATAAAATTGTAAAAAAAAAAAAAAAAAAAAAAATCCAGGCTCAGAAGACATACAGTACAATATGGAGTGAAAGCCTTCCGAGCGATATCATTAGATGCTATATGCACTTGAGTCTTGAGGGAACTTACTAATAATATCAAGATCACAAGTACATTCGTTGGCAACCAGCTTGAGGCAGCAACACTAGACCAGCTTGTGTTGCAGTTCTTCCATGCTCAACTCACACACAGAACACTTCAATAACATACATTCCTACCATGTAGTAGTTTCATTTATTGTCACAAGTATAAATTTGTCATAAATTACCTGTTTTAATGTGACTAGTGAGATAGCAATAATACTTCTTCAAACCTTAATTTCTTTACACTTTCAAGGCAACCTTTAACATTGTCATCTAGTAAGCCCATACATAAAGTTTTGTCTCAGACAATACAAATATTTAAATAGGACCCTACAAAGTACTTAGGCATGATGGCAGAGTTCCTTACTATACAGTACAATGTATCTTCCTACATTCCTCTGCTTCTCCAGCAATACTTTTACCTGCTGGTACAAAATATTATACATACAACTAGCAATTATATAACAATATTCAGTACTGTTCTCTAGCAATTATATAATATTCAGTACTGTTCTCAGGTATCTTTTCTGAAACTTTAACGTGAATGCAATTTCACAAAACATAAACTTCTCTCAAAGCTCTTCTCATGAATATATAATACCTTCCAAGAGGTAGATGCACGTTACCATTACTACCTGGCTCATGGATAACACTGCAGACAACTTGTAATGAATGACTGGGGAGTTATACTATTTCATGTAAGAACTTCATGCCTACAGCACTTTGTAACTGCAATAAATTACATTAAATTAACTATCATTTCTATGGTCTGTCATTAATGTTACTAACTTCATCTCGTATTACCATTATGCACCGGGAACTGCATACACTAATACTGAAATCTCATTCTTTGAGACAACACATTTCTGTAAATGATTTTCTAGCTTTATAATTAGCACTATAAGAGTATAATTGGCATGTTGACCTTGAGTTAGAGATAAGGAAGGTGGTGGGACAGTGGCACGAGGTGTGTGTGTGTGTGTGTGTGTGTGTGATGACACAAGATGCAGCTGGAAATATTCACTTAGCTAACACCCTCACACACTCCAACTGTACTGGAAGCAGGGTACACCTCTCGTTACACCAACACATACATTAGTAAGATCCACGGGTGTTGTTCTGCTGGCTGTTTGCAATTCATATCAACCCTCCTCAGGAAAAAATAACAAAGGCATTATGGAAAATAAATCATATGAGAAACTGGTAATGAGGAAGATGGTTGAATGGAAAATAACATAGCACCATCAGAGCAGGGAAGATTGCCCGAGAGGCCACCACTCTGCCACTCGACCACTGACTGGTGAGTGCCAGTGTGCCTGGCCATGGATTGAAGGGCTAGTGGTCCAAGCGACGCACTCTGACACGCTGCTTATAGTGATATTCTTTGAGGTAGTTGTTGAGGCGCTTGGGGAGACGAAGGTTGTTGATGCCATCATATGTGGTGGCCGAGCAGATTACTGCACGACACAGATGCTGTAGAGGAAAGGGGAAGGTGCGAGCCAGGGGGTTGGTCAGCATGGGCTCAAAAAACATGCAGCATGATGGGTCCTTGTAATGTTCAATTAACCCACACACAGTGTCTGATGCAAAAACACCTGGATCATGTGAGTCGAAACTGAACTTGTGGTTCCACTGTTCAATGCGCGCGTGCAATGAACGACCATAGCGGCGGAAAGACACAGAGAACAAATACTCCTCTTGTGCAGAGTCGCGCAGCAAAAACGTACCCTCAGGCCGGTTGTCCAGCAAACGCTCGGCCTCGTACCGGTCCATCTTTCCCCAGTAAAACACACAATTGGTGATGCTGAGCAGATCTGGCACTAAACAGTGAATGTAATCCACCTGGGTGTGCACTGTCCGTTGCAACAGTGAACCATCCCCAGTTAGGCGGCCCATCTGCTGTAGAAGTGTCTCTTCACTAAGGGCAGATGCCATGCCCCCACCCCTCACCCCAGTAACTGGCCCTCCCAGCCCAAGTCGTAGGGAACGTTCCAGAAGTAGCTGCAGGTCTAGTACAGAATTGTAAGGCAGTGGAAGGGAGGCTACTGCCCCAGCTTGCTGCAGCTGCACTTGGTGTTGGTGTTGCAGCTGCAAGTGGGTCAGTGCTGGGGTCAGCTGTGCAGGTGTCAACCCACCTGGTGTACTTAAAAAGCCAGGTGGGGGCTCCACACCCTCTGCCATTTCTCGTGCCCGCTCCTGTCGTGCCCTCTCCTCCCAGTCCTCAATGGGATAATTTTCAGGGTTGAACCGTGCCAAATCAATGACTGGTGCCCTGAGAGCCACGGCCCCACCAGGACTTGGGGCACCAGTGGCCACTGCCCCAGCCCCTCCCATATCCTGTGCAGGGGAATGGCCATGGTGAATGTGGTGGTGGTGGTGGAGGGTGTGAGGATGAGGATCAGGGTCCGGCCGGGGCAAAGTGGGACACATGCACCCTCCACACCCAACACTGGCTCCTGCCTCCGCTTCAGTCTCTGACTTGGAGGGCCTTAGTCGGCAGTTGAGCCGAAGTGTCCAAGGGGTTTTCTTTTTCTTCGGCTGGGTTGGCAGGTCCCGTGTGGGGGTCTTTGCTTTGTGACGATGACGGCGGGGAAAAGCAAGGGTGCGAAGGCGACCACCTCTGGACGGTGAAGGGCGAGCCTCCACTCCACCTACACACTCCACCTCCAGCTGAACCCGCACTCTACAGTTAGCACACCAGTGGCCACACCCACCCCCACCACCACATCTGCTGGTGGAGGGAGCAGGGGTGGTGGCAGGATGGTGATGGTGGTGGTGGTGGGGCAGGCTGCGAGGTGGTGTCACCACCACTGCATGAGTTCCAGGGTCAGGTACTGATGCCGTACCATAGATGGCTGCCGTGGATGCAAGACCACCTCCACAGCTGCATGAGCCGCCACCACAACAGCCTCCACTCAAGCTGCCTACTTCAAGCTCCTGCCTGTCTTGCTGCTGCTGTCGCTGCTGCTGTACTCGCTGACGCACCTGCTGTGGACTGCTGGGTGGGTCGAGGGAGGGGTCCATGACCTGTGATGGAGAGTGGTGGTGATGGTAGTGATGGTCGTACTGCTGATAGCTGGCCCCCTGGCCCATGACTGGCTGGGGGCAGGGGTCAGGGTACACCCCACCTCATGTCTGTTTCTGCCACACCCACTCCTTAATGCTGCATCACCACCTTGCTGCACTACACCCACAAGGACGTACACCCACACAGTAACCCCACTCCTGCCCCTTCTCCACCACCTGATGCCACTAAACTGTCACCTCACCACCACCACAGTATTCCATCCACCACAATGAAAACAGTCTTGTTCAATCACACCTCCATCTTCCTTTGGTTGTACTGTAATATTCCCAATGTGCTCCTATCTCTTCCTGATTTTTTTCTGTTGTACTGCTGTTTCCTACTGTTACCACTGATCACACACCTGTGAAAGAGAGATTCTCAGTGGCAGTCTTCCACAATAACAAAGTAACACAACACAGTACATGAAACATACTTATACAATACCGGTACATACTGTAATACATATTCAGCAGAGTAAAGCATTACCTAATGAGAAACAGGAACAAACCAGTAATAATAATAACAATAATAGTAGTAATATAGTAATAATAATAATAAAAATAGTAAAAGCTTTCCACAGAAGAAAATTTAGTTGTGGAGTGATTTTTTTTTTTTATGCAAGGAAGAAGGAACCAAAGGCCATGGACCCACAAACTGCTACTTCCAAGAACAAAAACAATACGAAAGAGAGCCAAATTCAAGATCCATTCATTTCGAGATGCCTGGACACACTGCATAAGACTGGAGATCATAGGAAGTAGGGAATACAGACAGAGGAGGACAGTTCCAGAGTTGACCTGTTGCATAAAAGAAGGACTGGGAGTAACAGTTAACTCTTGCATTAGAAAGCTGGACAGAAAAGGGATGAGAGTTTGTTGCTAGATGGGTGCTATGTGCCCACTGTAGAGGTGGAGGGATGCAAGCAGACAGTTCAGAGGAACAGTCGCCGTTGAAGTAACGATAGAAAAGAGATAAAGATGCAACAGTGTGGCAAAGAGACAAAGGTTGAAGGGAGCCAGTAAGAGGAGGAGAGTTAATGAGATGAAAAGCCTTTGACTCCACCCTATTGAGAAGAGCTGTATGTATGGAGCCTCCCCACACATGAGAGTTGTACTCCACACAGGGGCAAATTATGGTGCTGAGGATGCATAATGAAAAATACTGGGAGCTATTTTGACCTGACATGGACAACCTACACTGGAAGTGTTCATAAGTCTTGAAAATGAGACTGAGGATGGAGGAAGAGGAAGACTGTTGCTACTTGCAAAAGAAAAAGGAGTACAATGTGTACCAGGCAATCTTCAAATCATATGGACTTCAACCAAGTGGACTGCAGGAAACAAACCACTGCATCAAGTGCTCAAAGAAATCTTTCGTTGACACTTAAGAGATGTCTGCATTATGAGAGTGAGGTGTGCGAGCTGTGTAAGTGTTGTAGCGTGAAGGGCTGTATCCAACATACCCAGTAAAAGCTTCCATACAGTATACAGTACTGGTACCACATTTATAAGAAAAAGTCTTCCCCAAACTACCAGCAGTTTGACAGTGATGTATTATTGTATTACTGAATTTCTACTTACCACATATGGCTGTATACAGTATTAGATAAAACACCTACACAATACAGAAACTCAATTTACAGATCATGTTCTAAGTGGCTTTGGAGATCTCTTAACTATTCCTTAGTGATGTGTTCTCCACAGGACATTTCAACACCCTCTTGTATGTTGCTGACGCAAACATGCTTGGGAACTTTCTTCTTCATTCTGTATTTCCCTCTGCTTATGACCCACTGTCTTTGAAACACAACTGGTCTGGGTATCTAAGTAAGGAATGGATTTTGAATTTCTCTCTCAACTGGTAATTTTTTCTACAAAAGAATACTGGTAACATTTCTGTAGGCTTCCACTCTGTGGTTCTTCTTACCCTGACAAAATCACAAGGTATCAATGACAGTCAATCTTCACTCACAGTCTAGGATACGTGCAGGCAAAATGCTGCTTTCAGTGAAACAGTCGTTTGTGGGACATGTTTCTTGTTCATGACAGAGCACAGAAACTCATGTCTCATTTCAAACCAATGCAATGAATCACAAGCAACTTTACACAAGAAAATGGTGTTAATTCATCAGCACCTTACTGAAAGAACAATATGAAAAAGCTATACCAGTATACAAAAAAGAGCAACTGTATTCAGTTAACTAAATGCTTACCTGTTTCCAGGCTATTATGACTAGATGGAACATAAGAGGAAGGAAGGGAGGGGGAGTGCTTATGCTACCACTTAAGGAGCAAGTAGGTAGGTATGGGGAGGTGCAAAACTAGCCCCTTTAATTTAATTTTTTCCATTTTATTCTAGCTATTCACTGATGACTTCATGCAACCTGGGAATTATCTCCAATACTAAAGAGGGGCTCATAAAGGCTGTATCTATCCCCCTCCCCTCCTGATTAAATATCTTTCAATAGCTAAATAAACTGCTGGGAGACAGCAGGAATAGAGAAAATACATCATCAGGCTAAAGAGGTGAAAGGCATATGGTCCTCCATTGCTCTCTCACACTCAATTATTTGGCTGCATAATTATTCAGTTATCTATCAACTGCTGACCACTTCATTCTGACGACCTGTATATACAATTGTGCAACCTTCGCACTACTCGTTCAGCTCTGGAGACATCAAACTGGAGAGGTTAGATGTAGCCTTCACTAATCTGTTAGGCAAAAGAGCTCTTTCCTTTAATGAACAGTATGATCACGACAGAGCAAGAACAAAATAATAATGACTTCATCAGACTGAAGGGGTTTAAGTCATATGAGGGCTGCGCTGTATACAGCCTCATCTCACTGTTAAGAACAACTATTCCTTTCTACAAGTTTACATGCATATCACAACTAAATGTTGTTGTTGACCCAGGCTCACTTGAAAGTGAAACCTTTGGACTACTGAATAAGTTGCCCTCCGACAGTCTGCCATCCTTCTTAAGGATAAAGGGAGTTGAGGATTGTTTGCATAACCAGTTAGGTGCACAGTATATGTGCCACAGTGTGAAGGCATCCCTTTCCAGCACCAGCTAAAGGGTTAAGAGAAATACTTTACATATCGGTACCGTACCGTAGTTTTAAAACTATGGAGGGTTTAAAATATGTAATGTCTGACTCTGGAACTGTTGTACCAGTACTGTATATGCTGTTAGTAACATAATGTGATCATAACGGATGGATGTTATAATAATGTATACAATTTTATTTCTGTTCTCAAGTTATATGTACTGTGTATCTGTATCTTCAGTACTGTAGCTATTTATTTACTTTTTATTTATCTAACTATGGACTATATAATGTAGCCCTGGGCCTCTACATACCTCATTAGGGAATACTGGGATGCTGAATGAATGAATCAATAAGAAAAAACAACCCAAACTTGATGGTTTCTTATAGTACTTAAAATGGATTTGGGTGCAAAAAGTGATATACCGGTACGGGAATGTTAAGGGTGATGGGCCTATACTGTATTATTCTAAAAAATATCTATCTATCTATCGCCGGACACCTTAATCCCGCACGGCGTGGCCACAAACAAATCGCCTCCATGTCACTCTGTCCCCTGCCATTTCACTACCATGCTCCCAACTCACACCCCCCTCTCTCATATACCTCTCCACTCCATCCCTCCATCTCATCCTCGGCCTCTCCATCCCTCTCGCCCCCTCCACCTCACTCACATACACTCTCCTCGTCAGTCTTTCACTCTCCATGCTCTCCACATGCCCAAACCACCTTAACGTGTTTCTCCTAACGCTTCCCATCACGTCCTCAACCACACCACAACGGTCCTTCACTTCCTCATTTGTTAGTCTGTCTCTCCATGTGACTCCACATGCTCCTCTCAAATAACTCATTTCCACTGCTCTCACTCTTGACTTCTGTCCTTCCAACAAGGTCTAACCTTCACTTCCATATGTCAGAGTTGGTATCACAATACTGTCATGTAACAACTTTTTCACTTCCATGCTCACCTCCCTATTTCTTATCACTGCTTTCAATGAACCACCAACCTTCCTTCCCTGCTGCACCCTTTCGAGCACTTCACCCTCCAGACTTCCATCCTTACTCATCACACTGCCCAAGTACTTAAATTCACTCACATTCTCCATATCCTTCCCATCCAATCTCACTGTACCTTCACTGGCTTCACTTCTCTCGAAGACCATCACTTTGCTCTTCCCTACATTCACCTTTAGATTCCGTTTCTTACACACTCTCCCAAACTCATTTACCAAGCCTTGCAGCTCCCCTTCGTCTTCGCTCAACAACACAGTATCATCTGCAAACAACAGTACAGGAAGTTTCCAAACACTGCCCTCTCTCACTAGGGCCGCTCCAACATCCACTACCCGACCTTGTATCTCTTTTATAACACCATCCATGTACAGATTGAACAACCATGGAGACATGACACATCTTTGTTTCAATCCAACCTTCAAATGGAAAGATTCACTCAGTTTGCCATCCACACGCACTGCAGCCTTAGCACCTAGCGCCCTCATACATACTCTTCACTGCCTTCAGCAACTTCCCATCCACTCCATATATTCTTAATACCTTCCACCAACCTTGTCTATCGACCCTGTCATATGCTTTCTCCAGATCCATGAAGGCTGCATACAACTTCTTGCCCTTCTCTAGAAACTTTTCCACTAAGGATCTAAGAGTGAATATATGGTCTACACAACCTCTTCCCTTCCTAAAACCTCCTTGTTCTTCTCCAACTAATTCCTCAGTAATTTCCCTAACTCTATCAATAAGTATCCTACCATATACTTTTCCTATTACACTGAGAAGGCAAATGCCCCTATGATTACCACACACTGCTTTTTCCCCTTTTCCTTTGTACAGAGGAAAAATTATACCTGACTTCCAATCCTCCGAGACTCTACCCTCCTCCCAAGCCAATCTGCACACCTTCCACATCCATTCTATTACTATCTCTCCCCCATGCTTCAGCATTTCACCACACACTCCATCAATTCCTGGGGCTTTCCCAATTTTAACTTTCTTCATTGCTTCCACCATGAAGTATATATAAATGCAAGATAATAAAATGGATCCTGAATGAAGCAGGTACACTAGGATAAAATAAAGTGTAAAATGAAACACAGCCTATTTCCACTACATAAGATTAAATGGGGTGGGTATACTGTTCTGAAAATGGAAATGGGTGCTGAATGGAAATTGATACTTAAGACATGGAAAATGAGAACCTTATAGGCTACATCCTACTATTCTAGCTATACAAAATAATCATCACATTCCAATTATTAAATTTCCTACCACAATCTATAATTATCATCCTCACCTTATTCCCACTGAAGGATGTGGTGAGAAAAAATAAACATGAGAACAGGGTACAAAAAAATGGATATGTGCATGATGTGCTGTGAGCCGAGTAAAGATGCTATAGTTGCTGGTATTTTTACGGAACTAATAAAAATCACACAGTCTATTCCTGCTGCTAAAATAAAAATGTGTAAATCATCAATACTGGAAATGATCATAGGTGGACAATGTGATGATACTGGTATGCACAAGGAGAACACCATATTGTACCTGGTCTGACATTACTAGCTACATGAAAAGAAAAAATTAAACACATAACCTATGACACAATTTCATTTTTAAAAAGTACCCTAAAGTAGGCAATGGTGTTCACAGAATATAATAGCATTGTGTGAAGAAGTGAATTTGGAAAGGGTGATACTGTATACATACTAGTATTACTGTTAAAATAAATAAATAAATAAATAAATAATAGCTACAGTATCTCTATCTACAGCAAGATGCCATAATCCCATAAGGGGTGGCTGTTTGACTCTGAGTTAGTTTTAAGGGGAGGGGGACTAACTCTCCACCAACCCATTTGTTGACACACGAGGAACACGCATAGGTTGGTTATACGGTTACCACCCAGTGTTGTAAATGGTTTCCTGTAAGTGTCATTCAATGTAAAGCCCCCTGAAATGGAAGAGGAATAAAAAGCAACAGGAAAGATGGGAGAAATAGGAAGAGAGGATGGAAGACACAGAAAAAGAATGACAAAGATGAAGGAAGATGTAGGCTGCACTACACTGAGCGGATGATGGTCACCACCAACTAGGCTACCTGGCACTCAAAATGAAAACAGAGAGAAAACGGGAGCTAATGGTGATATGTAAGAGAAACACACCTACTATGGAGAGAGAGAGAGAGAGAGGGATATTAAACAAACATGAGAATGGAGGCTGATACAACAATATGACCATGTACTCCAAACTACGTCAAAAGAGACAAACACAGTCTACTATCCAAACAAAAACAAATGAAAATAGGGAGTAACATTCGGTCTGAGAGCAGTTCTATCATCTGTTGGCTACCGCAGCTGTGAAGGGCACATACCATAGTTATTAGTCCAACAGAGGGGAGAGAGAAGGGGTGTGCCATGACAACAAATTATCCTGAGGGACAAGGACAACAACAACAGCTCATGGATGTGGAAGCGAAAGAGGTGGGGGCCCCAATAGTATTGTAAGGCCAGCAATTCTCAGTGTTTCACAAAACGTTACTAGTATGGTAATAAAAGGAACGGTAGTAGTCTATTTATCTATCTATTGCAAGACGCCTCAATCCCGCACGGGGTGGCCACAAACGAATCGCCTCCATGTCGCTCAGTCCCTCGCCATTTCACCACCCCGCTCCCAACTCACACCCCCCTCTCTCATGTACCTCTCCACTCCATCCCTCCATCTCATCCTCGCCCTCCCCCTCCCTCTCGCCCCCTCCACCTCACTCACATACACTCTCCTCGTCAGTCTTTCACTCTCCATCCTCTCCATATGCCCAAACCACCTTAACGTGTTTCTCCCTATCACGTCGACAACCACACCACAAAGCTCCTTCACTTCCTCATTTGTTAGTCTGTCTCTCCATGTGACTCCACATGCTCCTCTCAAATAACTCATTTCCACTGCTGTCACTCTTGACTTCTGTCCTTCCAACATGGTCCAAGCTTCACTTCCATATGTTAGAGTTGGTATCACAATACTGTCATGTAACAACTTTTTCACTTCCATGCTCACCTCCCTGTTTCTTATCACTGCTTTCAACGAACAAGCAACCTTCCTTCCCTGCTGCACCCTTTCAAGCACTTCACCCTCCAGACTTCCATCCTTACTCATCACACTGCCCAAGTACTTAAATGCACTCATATTCTCCATATCCTCCCCATCCAATCTCACTGTACATTCATTGGCTTCACTTCTCTTGAAGACCATCACTTTACTCTTCCCTACATTCACCTTTAGATTCCGTTTCTTACACACTCTCCCAAACTCATCTACCAAGCCTTGCAGCTCCCCTTCGTCTTCGCTCAACAACACAGTATCATCTGCAAACAACAGTACATGGAGTTTCCAAACACTGCCCTCTCTCACTAAGGCCGCTCCAACATCCACTGCCCGACCTTGTATCTCTTTTATAACCTCATCCATGTACAGATTGAACAACCATGGAGACATGACACATCCTTGTTTCAATCCAACCTTCAAATGGAAAGATTCATTCAGTTTACCATTCACACGCACTGCAGCCTTAGCACCCTCATACATACTCTTCACTGCCTTCAACAACTTCCTATCCACTCCATATATTCATAATACTTTCCACAATCCTTGTCTATCCACCCTGTCATATGCATTCTCGAGATCCATGAAGGCTGCATACAAATTCTTTCCCTTCCCTAGAAACTTTTCCACTAAGGATCTAAGAATGAATATCTGGTCTACACAACCTCTTCCCTTCCTAAAACCTCCCTGTTCTTCTCCAACTAATTCCTCTGTTATTTCCCTAACTCTGTCAATAAGTATCCTACCATATGCTTTTCCTATTACACTGAGAAGGCAAATTCCCCTGTGATTACCACACACTGCTTTTTCCCCTTTTCTTTTGTACAGAGGAATAATTATACCTGACTTCCAATCCTCCGAGATTCTACCCTCCTTCCGCACCAATCTGCACACCTTCCACATCCATTCTGTTACTATCTCTCCCCCATGCTTCAGCATTTCACCACACACTCCATCAATTCCTGAGGCTTTCCCTATTTTAACTTTCTTCACTGCTTCCACCACTTCCATCCTACTGATTTCTTCCTCTCTTCTCACAACCCTCCTTCTCCCTGCCATTCCCCAGCCACTTACACTTGCATTACTTTCATTCTCTATGTTCAACAGTTCATTAAAGTGTTCTCTCCATCAGTTTACTTTTTCTTTATTCTCCACTAGTAATCCACCATTTTTATCTTTCACACCCTCACTAACTTCGTTGGCACCCTGTCTAGGTCTCTTTACCTCCTTCCAGAACATTTTCTTACATTCCCTGCAATTTGCACTCAAATTCCTTCCAAACTCCTCATCCACTCTCTCATACTAATCTTTTCACCTCTCTACATGTAACTCTCTCGTCCGTCTCTCAGCTTCTTCAACGCCCCTGTTCCTCATCCACTCATTATATGCTTTCTTCTTTTGTGCAACAGCCTCTCTCACCTCTTCAGTCCACCATGCTGTTCCCTGAACCCCCTTGCATCTTTTATTCACCCCACACACTACCTCACATGCTGCACAGATTTCTTCTGTGAATATCTTGCACACACCTTCCACGTCCCCCATACGCTCCAATCTGTATTTACCCAATCGCTCCTCCACTTCCCTTTTATATTCAGCCTTTATTCCATCCTCTTGTAACTTTTTTACCCTCCTTGTAAGAAATATTTCCTCCTGTCCTTCCCTTCTTCTCTTCCTCCATCTTGTTTGGATTCTGATTCTGGCCACCAGGTGGTCAGAAAGTCCACTCCTCCAACCTCTATTTACTCTTGCATCCATTACACATCTTCTCATCCTTTCATCCACACACACAGTCAATCACTGCCTTCCGTTCATTCATTCCACCGTCCACCCTTCTCACCACTCGCCATGTATACC
Source organism: Birgus latro (assembly GCA_018397915.1). Lineage (NCBI taxonomy): Eukaryota > Metazoa > Arthropoda > Malacostraca > Decapoda > Coenobitidae > Birgus > Birgus latro. The sequence continues at coordinate 28,855 of JAGKTI010005894.1, forward strand.
TATGGATCATTTTGTGCCTGAAGAGTGTATTAGATAACACCAACCCCCTCCCGGCACAAATGTCCACTAAAGCACTGCCATTCTCATCCATCTCTGCAGGCACACCCCACTCACCAACCACTCCATCCACGGTAGTAGTAATGATGAGAAATGCTGCAGAACATGTGGTGAACATCTAGGTTGGAAATTTTATAAATTCTAACTTGGATAAAGGAAAACTTACTCAACTTGCTGACCACTAACTTGTCTGCTTAACTAACATGCTTGCACTTAGGGTTTGGGCTTTATCTACACCACAAAATTTGTGTTTACCATAGCAATTAGCCTATCACCATACGTGCAGCAGCGCACCTTCCAGTGGCTGTCTGATAACTTTTCTTCTTGGCTTATATTATAATATACTGCTGTCATGTTGGCATGTTCAGGGTTCCCTAAAAGCAGAACCCAGCTCCTGGTACGGGTCAAATATTGACAATGGCCATGGCTGGGTACAGAATGATAATGTGTGCAAGACCTGTGTGATATATGCAGTAATGTCAATAAAGAAGAGTGAGGGGTCTCCATTGAAAAAGGAAGGAAAGGAAATAACTAGTGAATAATGTGATCAATGAAATTTGAATTAATTTAGTGTTAACAAACACACATTGCCAGTATGTCATGAGAACTGCAGTCATTGATAAAAAATACATGGGGGATAAAAGGTGGGAAAAGTGTATACTGTATTTTAAAAATGAACCAACCTATAGAGTAGCAGTTATGATATTAAATGTAAATGTTATGAGGTGAGCTATGAAAAGCTATGTTATTACAATGTCGAGAAAACCAGCCTGTGATAAACAAAAGCAAAATCATGGTCCATAAAAACTGGGTAGCTAAAGCTACAGAACAATGGATATGGATACCAGATGACGTGGGCAAGGAAAATGTAATATAGGCTAGGCTATTATGTCTGAACAAAAAAACACACTGCCTATGATAAAATGGGAAAACAAGGTGACCTAAGGCCTACCAAAATGGGTAGAAATACAAAATAATGGATAAAGGCACCAAATATGACACTCAGGGCTAGGAAAATGTAATATGGGACATTGTCAACATAAAAAAAAGCCAATGATAAACCAGGGGAAACAAACTACAGTATATAAAAATAAAATTAGATAACCCTAGAGAATAATGGATAGGTACAGATACCAAATGTAAAAATGTGGACAAGGAAAAAGTGATACAAGCTAGGTTATAATGTTAAAAAGACAAGCAGGAAATAGTATATTAAAATGGGTAAACCAACACAACAGATACCAAATGAGGTAATGTGGGCATGGAAAGGTCACATGGGCTAGGCTACTGTCAAAATAAAATCATACTGAGCTAATATTACTCCTACCCAGCCAGGTCCCACTCCGCTGGTGTGAAAGCGCTTGTGTCACTCCAATCCCATTAAAAACTCACCCACTCCACCCCCACCCAGGCCAGGAGGACACGCGCTCGCCATGAACCTTGCACTAGTCAACCAAGGCCAACTCCATGATTCACTCCCTCCCCGACCATATTGCCTTTAAAAACACCCCGATATGCTACATCCTGTATTTTCACTTCCTTCGCCTGTCCACTTCATCCGGGGTGAATTCAGGCTTTATCTCAAGGTAACGTCGCCATTATTACCTTTCACTTCACAAAGCTCCCGTGAAAGTAATCCAGCACGGCTATTTCAGAGGCTACACAGAGCAGGAAGCAGGAATTATGCTACCCTCACGATCACAGCTCACTGAATGGTCGAAAATGGCCTCAACCCGTCATTCATCCCTGTGACGTCACAACAACACTCCTTTGTAAACAACTCCCTGGTATTCCAAAATTCACGGCCTAATCCACTCACCCCGTGGCAAATAGGTTTCTCTAAGTCACAGCGCAAAAATTTTTGGTATTTAATCTGTTTGGGGGGTTAAAAAACGGCATACTCATGAACTAGTTTCTTTGACGTCACAAGTGTCTGGTCGAGTAATAAATGAAAAACTATCACATTTCATATTTAAAATACTTTCATAATTAAATACCAATTAGCAGGTAAACGATAAATATTAGAGAAGATTGTTAGCCTAAAATGTACTCTCTGCACTCTCCATACCATAAATTAATTTGCGAAAATCTTATTCTGAAACTCTGGATCTGGGAGGATTGTTATTAAAGATTTGGCGCGGGAAGTCAGGTGTACGTTTCTCTGTTGTTGTCGGGGGAAACATTTATTTTGGGTCTGCTCTTCATATGTTCGACGGATAAAATGGAGAGCCAAAGAATGAGACCCACGCGGTACGCCCATTTTGAAGGTCACACGGACATATGCTACACGGAAGACGGCAGGTGAGAGAAGTGATTGTGTGGCTAGGTGTTGTAGACGGTTTTGACCCCTATTCGGGCAATGCACAATATGTATTATGGTATCAGTAGCATATGAATAGTATATCAGGTAATACAGTATGCATTAGTAACAACAGTGCTTGCCTGTTTAATGATATTTATTTTCAGCATAAATTCACGACATTTATAGGTTACCGGTATTTTTTTTCCCCCCCGAGGTCGGAGAGACGGGACTGTTGTTTTATTATTTCAACCCAAAACGAAATTCATTATTTTTCTTTCTTCGTAATGGATAGTTCCCTCAATGTCAAGAATTTTGAGTACCAACACTTACCACTGCGAGTCGATAATAGTAGCTAAATATTTTTTTGTTTATTGAAAGCTGGTCCAACGCTGGTCTTGATGCGACCAGAGCTTGTGAGTCATGAGTGTGTGCATACCTTTGTTTCCACCACAGTTTACCATTAAAGGCCACTGGCCAATCACCCCTGTGATGTCAAAGGCAGTCATTTTGAATACTGTAGTTCATGGACAATGAGAAACCTCTTCATTTTGCCTTGTTTTAGGCCAGTGATTTCAAATCTAGTTTCCCAGAATAGGAAAGGAAGGCCCTTCTGATAAATGTGAATTTAGTCTAGCCATGGCGACCATTGAGTACACTTCTGACTGGATTTTACGGCCATTGTAATTTTTTTTCGAAAATGACCAAGTTTCTGTTAAATTTCTAAGAGATCACGGCCCTCTGGCATATGTTCTTAAAGGAGCATACGACTAATATATTTCACCACTTTGTCACTGCAGCCTGTCACTACAAGCCACACTGGCAAGTCAACCGTCAATGACTTAAGGTTAGTTTAATACAGCACGGCCTTACAGGTTGTAAGATCGGGTTTGATTAGGTTAATTAAATACAGCATGGTCTTACAAGTCATAAGATTAGGTTTGGTTAGGTTAGTTAAATACAGCATGGCCTTATAAGTTGTAAGATTAGTTTTGGTTAGGTTAGTTAAATACAACACGGCCTTACAAGTTGTAAGATTAGGTTTGGTTAGTTAAATACAGCATGGCCTCACAAGTTATAAGATTAGGTTTGGTTAGGTTAGTTAAATACAGCACGGCCTTACAATTTTAGGTTTGGTTACGTTAGTTCAAGTACAGCACAGCCTTGGTAATTTCTGATAAAATTGGTAATCGTGTATACAGTAGTTGCTCGGTTTAACGAACTAATTCATTCAACCCCAATTCCGTTATCTCAAATTTTCCACTAAATTGAGTTTCGTAACAAAGGCTCAATACAAAGGAAAATTTTTCGGTATTTCGAGCTATTTTCCACTAAATCCTTGAAGCCAATGCAAACCTAGCAAACAGTGCTAACTCTCATTGCTACACACAGCAGTCTGAACCCATAATTATACCCCACAGAATGCATTATTGTGTATGGACTTTCCATTATGCTAGATTTAACGGAAGTTTCCCTTTAAATAGGGCAAGAATACCTGAAAAAAAAAAGTCCGTTTTCCCGGGCTTCTACTACATAGGAGTTCGTTAAATCGAGCATCTACTGTATGATTCTTTTCTAGAACCAAACTATATCTTTGATTTCAGTATGATTTTTATTGCCGAATTTATCACAAACTGCCCATTTCAGGGAGTGGAAGAGGAACGGCCAGAACTAAAAAAATTTGCAGCAAAATCGACAATCAAAATCTAACAGAAAACACTAAAATCATTAGGTTCCAGAAAAACAAGACAAAAAAGTGAGGTTTTTGGTTGAAACAGTATCGTTATTTTACCAACTTTACCTTTGCAAATGCTTCGTAAGTGCTTAGTAACTAAAGGAGGGAGGATATGCTGACTTAAAATTTAGTTTACCCACTACAGTAAATCTTGATTTGGGTTGGTTAAGTGTTAGGCTAAGCCTGTAGGGTCACTTTCACAGTCGTTCCCAACAGCCTGCACAGCTCCAAACACCTGTTTTGGTTTTTCACAGTTGCCTCAACCAGCCTTCCAAGGCTTTCATTTGGAGGCTGTGTTCAGGCTGACCCCAACAGTTTTTCAAACATTCTTGGGGAGGTTTGGGGTTCCTAGGCAGATGGACCCAAATTAACTAAAATAAACAGTCATTGTCTGAAGCATTTTTCACAATACTGTATTTTGAAATCAGGTACCTGATTTAATATTGCCGAGATAATGATACACCCAGTAAAGAGTATACCTTGTGTATATACAGTACACTTTTAGGAGACTGTAATTTACCTGAATACAAAACAACTTATTGTGCTTTATTTCACAGCCTGTTGGAGGCTTCTCAACAAATGGAGCAGAAAGAAATAAAAGAATTGTCAAATGCATATTTTCATTAAAAAATTTAAAATCAGATACATGATGTAATAGCTACTGCTACCAATAATATAAGTATGGTAACACTTCCTGTTTAGAAAATACAGTACCACCTGTTCATGTACTAATACTGTACCCGTTAATAAACCACACCATCACTCATTAGATGTTATTGTATATTTGTTACTTCTCCATTGTTATTTTTACCAATACCTTTCTCACAACACTCAGCATTCATCACATTTCAACTTTCTTCCGATTTCAAGTAGGTGTGGGGCTAGTTGCCAAGAGTTAGCCCATATTTCAGGTGACATTTCTTATCCTTTATTTTTGTTTCCTTCATACATATTTCTTCACTTTAGAATATAGTGGTAAGAGGTGTGAAGCGAATTTTCCAGACAATCCATTCATCACATTCCAATTTCTAAATAGGCCTACAGTATTCTCATCATATGGGAGGAGTTGCATGAGGTTTCTTTTCCTTCTAACAGTTTACTTCAACATTGTTTTGGCCGCCCAGAATTACCAGCCCAACCACATCAACACAGGAAGATGTCCTCATGTTAATAAGTTAGCCATTCAGAGCAACTTTGATATTCAAATGTGTTTTTGGTTCTGACCGGACCCATATTCAGGACCAAAAGTTTAGAGACACCTGTAAACATGGCCCATAATCTAGGATTGAACTTTAAGGGCATTAACCATTTTAAACAAGATAGCTATGAAAATAACACACAAAGGCAAAACTGTTACTGTACTCTCTCCACTTCTCTTGCAGGTCAGTGACAGTGAAACCCAACCTATCCTTGCATGTTTACAAAGGGCTGGTATTATGGGAGAAATTGCAGGACAGTTGTGTTCTCTTTGTGCGACACAATTTCCAGTGTAAACAGACACAAATATTCTAAGGAAGTCATCCATCATCCAATCCTATGTTGCCCCACGAGGAGTGTAGGAGTCTGGGGCTAGGCAAGTTGGTCCTGACTTTTAAGATGAGAGTGACCAGCCTCACTCATCCCTGAGTGGCATTACGTGAACAATAAACCCGAACCACCCCTGGGATATAAACCTTCACCGGCTCAATCCAGTTGGAGTGCCGTAATTACCCCCTAAACCACAAGGCAGCAAAATTTGGTTATATAGTTACCACCCAGCTTGGTAAATGGTTTCCTGGTGCACAGGAAACCATGTGGCTTGTCACTCAGTGTAGAGCCACCCACAGGCAGAAGGAAGAGGAAAGAATGAAGGAAAGAAAGACAGAAGAGGGACTGTAAAGTCACCTGTAGGCAGAAGGACGAGGAAGGAAAGAAAGACAGAAGAGGATGGAAGGAAAGAAGGATGGAGGAGAGGAAAGGGCAGACACCCAAGAGCAGCACTACATCAAGTGAGTGAATGGTTAAGTACAGTTATTTGCTTTTTGAATGAATGATTTCAGTGTTTTTTGATCAGTTTTGAAGCTCTTTCTTGTCACACAAAGAAAGTACCACTGTAGGGAGGCGAAATCATGTACGGAATAAAATCCTCAAGATCAGTCAGAATATGAAATAATAAAAAAATAATTTGAATATGAAATAAAAACTGTCAATAGAAAAACTTAAAAAAAAGCAATAATATTCCAGAACAAGGCTAGGCTATGAAGGAATTAGCTAGCTAGAGAAGACCAGGGAGGCTTTAGGAAGGGAAGAGGTTATGTCGATCAGATATTCATTCTTAGGTCTTTAGTGGAAAAGGTTCCAGAGAAGGGAAAGAAGTTCTATATGGCCTTCATGGGTTTGGAGAAAGCATATGAGAGAGTGGATAGACAAGGATTGTGGAAAGTGTTAAGAGTACTGTAAATGGAGTAAATGTGAAGTTTTTGAATGCAGTGAAGAGTATGTATGAGGGTGATAAGGCTGCAGTGTGTGTGGACAGTGAACTGAGTGAGTTTTTCTGTTTGAAGGTTGGATTGAAACTGGGTTGTGTCATGTCTCCATGGTTGTTCAATCTGTATATGGATGGGGTTATAAAAGAGATACAAGGTAAGGCAGTGGATGTTGGAGCAGCCCTAATGAGAGAAGGCAGTGTGTGGAAACTTCCTATACTGTTGTTTGCAGATGATATTGTGGTTAAGTAAAGACGAAGGAGAGCTGCAAGGGTTGGTGATTGAGTTTGGGAGAGTATGCAAGAAAAAAAATCTAAAGGTAAATGTAGGGAAGAGTAAATTTATGGTTTTCGAGAGAAATGAAGTCGCTGAATGTACAGTGAGGTTGGATGATGAGGAATTGGAAAATATGAGTGTTTAAGTACTTGGGTAGTGTGATGAGTAAGGATGGAAGTTTAGAGAGTGAAGTGCTTAAAAGGGTACATAAAGGAAGAGAGGCTGCTGGTTCTTTGAAAGCAGCGATAAGAAACGGGGAAGTGAGCATGGAAGTGAAAAAGTTACATGACAGTATTGTGATACCAAATCTAACTTATGGAAGTGAAGCTTGGACTTTGTTGGAGGGACACAAGTCAAGAGTGGGGGCAGTGGAAATGAGTTATCTGAGAGGAGCATGTAGAGTCACATGGAAAGACAGACTGACCAATGAGGAAGTGAAGGAGCATTGTGGTGTGGATGTGGATGTGACAGGAAGCATTAGGAGAAACACATTGAGGTGGTTTGGCCATGTGGAGAGGATGGGGAACAAGAGACAGCGGAGGAGAATGTATGTGAGTGAGTTGGAGGGGGGGGGAGGGGGAGGCCAAGGATGAGATGGTGGGATGGAGTGGAGGGGTATATGAGAGAGGAGGATGTGAGCTGGGAGCAAGGCAGTGAAATGGCAGGGGGAAATGCAACATGGAGACTACAGTAAGACCTCACTATAACGGACTAATTAGGGCCCAAGCCATTCCGAAAAATGCGAAATTCCGATAAAAGCGACATCCGGACTTACCCCTGCTAATCCGGACTTTTTCCGATATATCAGACATTAGTCCGGATTGCATCAGTGGTTTTCACCACCATTGCAGTATTGTACTGTGTTATACCTTCACTACGTTAATCAAATGGTATAATAATACTGTACTGTGCACAGAAAAACATGTCTTTTACTTGTCTTATTGTGGTGAACATAGCTGAAGTGGTCAGGCAGTCCGGACTGCTTCTGGCTTTATCGGACTTTTTCCGATATATAGGAGTTTAGTCCGGTAGCTCCTCGAGTCCGATAAAAGCGAATTCCAGTGTACTGAAGTCCGTTATATCGAGGTCATACTGTTTTTGTTTGTGGCCACCCCTTACGTGATTAAGGCGTCTGGCAATAGATACAGTAAGACCTCACTATAACGGACTAATTGGGGCCCAAGCTATTCCGAAAAATGCGAAATTCCAATAAAAACGACATCCGGACTTACCCCTGCTAATCCGGACTTTTTCCGATATATCAGACATTAGTCCGGATTGCATCAGTGGTTTTCACCACCATTGCAGTAATGTACTGTGTTATACCTTCACTGCATTAATCAAATGGTATAGTAATACTGTATTGTGCACTGAAAAACATGTCTTTTACTTGTCTTATTTTGGTGAACATAGCTGAAGTGGTCAGGCAGTCCGGACTGCTTTCTGGCTATATCGGACTTTTTCCGATATATAGGAGTTTAGTCCGGTAGCTCCTAGAGTCCGATAAAAGTGAATTTCGGTCTACTGAAGTCCGTTATATCGAGGTTTTACTGTATATCGGAAAATGTCTGTTAAAGCCAGAACAGTCCGGACTGCCTGACCACTTCAGCTATGTTCACCACAATAAGGTACAGTAAATAGAAGGCATGTTTATCAGTGTACAGTACAGTATTATTATATATATTATACCAGTTGGTTAATGTAGTGAAGTTATAACACTGTACAGTACCATAATGGTAGTCAAAACAGTTTAAAAACTGTTCATGCGAACTCACAATACAGGTAGGTTTTAATTTGGTCTTGCTGTCTCCAGGCTTTGTAATTCAGCTTTAGAGAGATTTTATTTTTCTTGGAGGGGTCACATATATCTTCTGTAAGTCACTGCATTATGAGTGAGGTTTCTGATTGCGAATAATATATGGCCTGATAGCCAGAACAAATGGAAAAGATAAGATATTCTCTGCCTGAATGGGTAATATGTCAGGGAATATTAAAGACTTTTGTCAGAATAGCTACATCTCAGTACAGTCTTTCATTTTTCTTTGTATCCAGGGGTTTATTAAGATTTGGAAATATTTTGGAACTGGAAGAGTTAGATGTCTTTATTAATCCCTTTACTACTACAGGTTTTCCCCTGATTGAATTCTGTCATCTGGAAGTAGCAGACAGTAAAAAGACACCATCATAGTGCATTAGTTAAGGTTTAACCCGCCGAGTCCCACGGACGTACGATGCACGTCGCTACTTTTTTCCACGGACAGACCCAACGACGTGCATTGTACGTCACTCAATTGCAAGGCCATTGTATGCACATTTTTCAACATTCGCAGGTGATTTTTGGTAAGCATATGTGGGAGACCTTCCTCTATCTGCTGTCAAGTGGGGATACTGCCTGGCCCCACTTAACCCCCCCTTCCCTCCCCTCCTCCCCCCACACTGGGCAATTCACCTGTTAGCTGTAACCTGGGGCCAGATACTCAAAACACTTACGACTGTTGTATCTCGCTATGACAGTCATATCTCGCCCATGGATGTCATAACTGCCACCTCCGTCGATATTCAAAACATTTCCGACGCCATCTTGTGATGTCACGTCATAACATACTGTCATATCTTATGACACCTTCGGAGGGTGTTGTAGCGAAACATAACCCGGAAAGAGCGTGGATAAACATCTATAGCGTGACTTGTATGGAAGCCTTCTGCTCTCTAAAAAACACTACTGTGCCTCAAACCGAGTTCATCTACTTTGACATTGTGGATCATATATCATTTAGCAGCAACAGTCTGTCAGTACCATTTATACTCGTACAAACAGTGAGTGAATTCCCTGTGATCAAAGGATAGCTGAGTGAGCTCTTGTTAGGCGTAGGCTGCCTACTCGTAGTGATTAGCAGGATGGAATTAGTGGCTTCATACATATATGATCGCCAATTACGTCAAGAAAGAAGGTACAGGGACCCACTTGACCCACTCCACGTCAGTGATGATCACCTTCTAAGAGTGTATAGATTCCCACGCCAAAAATTAATAAGACTCTGTGATGAAATTAGACCTCATTTGGAAAGAACATTGAGGTCCCATGCGCTTCCAGTGCACACCCAAGTGATGATTGCCTTAAGACTTTTTGCAAGTAGCAGTTTCCAAAATGTAATTGGAGACTGCAGGTGTAACTCAAGCCAGTGTTAGCAGAGTGATCAGCCGAGCTATTAGTGTTCTCAGTATGAAAGCCAGAAGAGAAATAAAAATGCCAATTAGTGCTGTAGAAATCAACAGTACTGTCCAAAATTTTAGTAGAATCAGTGGCTTTCATAGAGTCACTGGAGCTATTGATTGTACCCATATCCCCATCAAAGCACCAGATGAAATGGAGCATATTTTCCTTAATCGGAAGCAGTACCATTCACAGAACATACAGGTAGTGTGCAACAGCAGCAACCTCATCACCAGTTACTCAGCCAAGTATCCAGGGAGTACACATGATTCTTTCATCAGGGCCAACTGTCCTCTGAGAGATCGCTTCCAGGCTGGTCAGTTTGGAGACACCTTTTTACTGGGTGAGTTACTCATCTTTATTGTACGCTAATGTACCAAGGTAGGATTATAATACCTTAACAAACCATACTCAAACCTACAAAAGTCAGTCCATCAAGTGAATTTGGAGATTTTGATCATTTCTTCAATTTTTTAGACAATTCTAAGCCATTTCCCTTCAATGAAACATATATTAGTAATTAATTTCATTTTACTAATGAAGATAACTGAGCCATAACCTAACGTAACCCAATCTCCAGGAGTAAAATACTGCTTCTGTGCCTGTGGAACAACCCCACAGAAGCTTTTGCTGTGATTGGCAGGTCTGCCCAGTCAGGCAGACAACAAAAATAAACTACTGTATTACTACATATGGCTTCTTTGCGGGAAGGCCTTCCATAACTATTTTCTGTTCACAATATTCGCCACTGAAGCACCTACTACTCTGGTTAACTTCTCAGCCAAGCCACTCTGTGTTTATCTTCTATCAGCTGTTGTTTTCCTGTGTTTCTCAGTTCTTATTGGCTCTTACGTCAAGAAACACGGGTTGCTATTGGCGGAGAGTCATTCAGCTGGTGCCCTGTGGCCCTCTAGCGAGCTTTTCGGGAATCACCTTATGACTAACTTACGATGTCATAAAGATTTTTTGAGTATCAGAGACTTACGATGTCGTAGGCATGTCATAAGATATGATATCTTAAGTTCGTTATGAGAGTCACCATGTCATAACTTATGACGACATTGGAGTATCCGGGCCCTGGGCAGTAAAGGTATGTTGTCCCACGGTCTCTCCAATGACGAAATTCACGGTGAAAGTGATTCCTGAGGTGAAGGACAAAGAAGCTAGAGGTAGAAACAAACAGAAGTGATGAGGTGGTAATGTCGTAAAGGAAGGTGCCATATACTGGGGTTTTGGGTGAGTGAACAGTGCTTATAAATGCCTATATTATTGTGTGAAAACCAATATAGACTTGTACTACACATAAATTCGTACCAAATAAATGAAATAAATACATAATTTAAAGTGACGAATTAACCCTTTCGTGCACGGTAAGTTTTAATAAGTTTCTCAGCTCATGATCCCCCCCCCCCCCTCGCGCTTCAGTGGCAGCCTGCGTGACGCAAATTTCACGTATTTTCGCCTCATTTTCGCCACCCAAACCTCAAAATATTGCCATGAAACCTACATCGTCTTATTCGCCGATGTTTGTTTTAGCTGACAGGCAAAAAAAAAAAAACGAATAAAAGTACATTAGGTCACGTGAATAAACATTTCGGAACATGCATCTCAATTCCCAACATCGTCGTTCGAATGTTTTTCATCATACAGAAAAATGTCTTTAGAAGTTTTGATAGAGAATTTCATTAGCTTTCAAATGAGGTTTGTCTGGTTGTGATGTGATTAGTAGGTTTCGAGAAAATAGCCAAAAACAACAAGCCATTTAAATTTTTTTTTTTTTTTTTCAGGGACCTCTAACTCAGAACTTTTCTCGCCCACCTCATGTTTTTATTACATAATCTTATGTAGAATTTCATGAGCTTTCTCCTGATAACCGGTTTATTTTGATAAGCCTCATAGTTCCCGAGTAAATCGCACAAAACTACAGGGTACTCGCGGCCGTGGTGCACTTTCCTCTTGGACGGACAAAAACCGTTATAATTCCGCCTATGTAACAAGGACTTTTCATTATATAAATTACATAGGTATGTTTTATTCATACGTAGAATTCACTGATTTTTATCATGGTCCTTACAGGAAATCGATTAGCCCAATAGTTATCGAGCAAACGGAGGTCAAAGGAAGGTGTGAGGGAGGAGGGAGTGGTGTAACCCCGCCACAGTAAACACTTTATCGCTTGTAGGCCTAACGGCTGATAACGAACAACAGTGCTTTTCTAGTTATAAATCTATGTCCCACCAACATAATCATGTCAAAATATGCTCACAAGTAATCTATTATAACACTGAGTCTAACAGGGGCTTTGCCTCGGGCAGGAGGAGGGAGAATTAGTAAGATTTAAAGGGACACACACTCGCGCGACCTCACGGCTTGCCTGCTTGTCAGATACTGCTCTCCCTAGCTCCGGACACCCCCCCTACACCCCTGACAGTGTGGCCAATGACTTGCCTCGGAAGAGACGCGCAGCCGCTAGAATGCACCCAAATTTCACGCAAATCGGCCAAAAACTTTATTTTTGGTTAATTTTTTTTGCTTTAAAACGCGATTTGCGTCCGTGTGCGTGAGCACAACCCATCATATGTAACGTGAATCGCGTTACTGTGCGCGAAAGGGTTAATTAACCCTTCCATAGTTCGTTTTCTTTAGCCAGGTACCCTGAAAAAGAGGGAAAACGTAAGGTTGAGTGACATCTGTATCAACGTATCTAACCTCAGAATCGTGATTTCTTTGTGAATTTTCGATGTTTCTCACCAAAAACGAAGGTTTCAGCCAAAAAACAAAAAGTCGAAAATCGGTCGGAATCTGGGGGTAGGCTGGGTAAAAAACTGGTCGGGACTGGATAGGTTAATACTAAAAAACAAATTGCCAAGGGAGAGGTTCTATAATGGTGATTCTCAACCTTTTTTCTGTCATTTACTCATAAGTCTGGATTTAACCAGCCTTTTACCTCCCTGTCCCTCCTCAACCCCCACAATAGGCATGAAGGCACAAAATCACCACCTAACCCATTGTTGCCCCATGATGGGCATAGGTTTCCAGGGCTAGGCAAGTTGGTCCTGACATTTAAGATGAGAATGACCAGCCTCATTCATCCCTGAGTGGCATTACGTGGGCAATAAACTCCAACCTCTCCATGGATATAAACCTGCCCAGGTTCAGTCCGATTGTCTATCTATCTATTGCCAGATGCCTCAATCCCGTGAGGGGTGGCCACAAACAAATTGCCTCCATGTCGCCCTGTCCAATGCCACATCATTGCCTTGCTTCCAGCACACACCTCTCTCATATACCTCTCCTTTCCAATCCTCCATCTCATCCTCGGCCTCCCCCTCCATCTTCCCTCCTCCACCTTACTTGCATACACTCTCCTCATTAGTCTCTTGCTGTCCATCCTCTCCAAATGGCCAAACCACCTCAGTGTATTTTTCCTAACGCTTTCTATCACACACACATCTACACCACAGTGCTCCTTCTCTTCCTTATTTGTCAGTCTGTCTTCTCCATGTAACTCCACATGCTCCTTTCAGATAACTCATTTCCACTGCTCTCACTCTTGACTTGTGTCCTTCCAACAAGGTCCAAGCTTTAGTCCGATTGGAGTACCTTAAGTAACCACTAAACTGCTAGGAGTAGACTGTAGCACCAGTCGAGCAGGGCAGTACTCCCAAGGTGGATGGAAAGCTGATGACAGGGAGAGCTGGAGCTCCCGTTTCATCAGCCCTCAGGACTTGTTCCTGACCATCCCCCTTTGCTGAACTTTTTCAGTGTCTCAGTAACACAGAGAGTAAGCCAGCATGCTCTCCAATACAAGTTTCTCTAACTGTCAACACCAAACTACATGCATGCTACACATTACACTTCCTTTTCAAACTTTGTTAAAATGGCGCCTGTAAACCATGCCTCGGAGTCCCTGGGGGGGGTCCATAAATGCCCCCACCATCCGCCCCTCTCCCGGTGACGATTCACGGAACTGCCTGGAACCACTGTCTGACTCACTCCTTCTTCATTTCTGTAACATTCGTGGCCTTTCCTCTA
>JAGKTI010005895.1:0-17343 GCA_018397915.1 Birgus latro
ATGAAGAAGGTGAAGAGCAGTATCAAGCACTGTAGGAGGTAGGGTATCACCACAAAAGCAATCAATATGGCTGCCATTGTCGGAAGTGTTCATGAGTCAGTAACTGAGTGGGTAATGGCGACCAACAGACAGACGCCACGAGTGTAAACATACGCGATCGGCGTGGGCGGGAAATTCAAATTGATGCGGTCCCAAAAAATCGAAAAGTTTTCGATTTTTTTCGAATTTTTTGGCATTTTGGGGGTTGGGCAGCCCACAATATCCGAATAGTGAGTATGTCCGAGTATTGGACGTCCAAATATTAGAGGGATTACTGTATATATATACAGGTATAAATATATACAGTACACAGTGGAAGCTCCTAAATCATGGCTTTACGAAACTGAGCACACACTGCGGTATGAGAATTCTGCGAGTTAGAAATAACTAATTTTATGGGGTAAATTACTTGTGGGTCCATCATCTCAGAAAAGTTGCCCCAATGCCCCCAATCCTACATCAAACTGGTCACCACTGAAACACTAACAACCTGGAACAGAAATTACTAAAGCATATTTAATGGCAATGAATAATATTGTAAGATTCTTACCTGAATCTGACTGATAACATTGTTTGAATGGTAGGGGGAGGGGAAAGGGGTTCTGAGGTTTGAGGCAGACTATGGCCTCTCAGCATGAGGCAAGTATGCTCCTTCCTCATGTTGCTGTCTCTGTGCTGCTTCTTTCTCATCAATCTCCCTCAGGAATCCCTCAAAGTCCACTGTGAAGACAATGTAAGTGGTGTTGTCATTGCCTTCTGCTGCCACCGTGCCGTTGTAAGAGTCGTCAATTTGAAATTAATTCTTTATCAAAAGGGCGTGGCCTTTCCATATTTTCTATTGAAATGTATCTTTCACAGGTTACTTGTTTTGATTCCTGGATTGACAAAGCTACTGGACATTTTTATAAACTTACCGCAGAAAGCAATAAATAAAGATTTAGAATGCATGATACACTGATGCGTCCAGTCGGAGCGGTGGTTGGTGAACAACGCAGCCAGCTGGAAAGATCATTGGTAACCACTGCAGCAGATGACCTGCTCGCACCCTTAAATACCCCCAAACAGGTATTTTTTGTTGTTTTTCCACTCACTTCTTGCTCTCAAAATTCAACAGTTAACTATCTGTGTTGCACATGTACCAAAATTACTTAACTTGAGATCGTAAGTTTGTTATAATACAAGCGGAATTCTCGTGCCCATCTGGTAAAGAATTACTTCGTTGAGTTCAAAATTTGGGCAACTCTGGCCTTCTTATCACCTCCTTCAGTTCTCCTTATTACATCTAACTTTTGGGTATAAGTTAACATTTGCTTTTTCTTCTTCCCCTTCCTCAAAGAAGTTATAGGCTCAGGAGGGTTACGATCAGCCATCGTAGCACTGGGCAGGCAGAGGAAGCAAAGAGGGAAAAAACAAATTTCTCTCATAAACCACACTGGAACCACATGCTAACAATGCACTGAGCTTGGTGCCAGGGCATCAAGTGCACGCATCCTTCATGCTTGGCATGGGAGGGAAACCCTGTGATTGGCTTATAGTACGTGCTAAGCTCAAATATGGTTGGTTTAGTAACTGCCAAGCTTAACTACGATTGGTTATACATGGCTTGACGCATGGGCTTGAGGTAATGGTGGTGTGTACTACACGAGGCATGAGAAAAGCATCACTGCAGAGGTGCATTTCCGAATTTCGTATAATTTCCGCGAGTTACTGATATTGCAAACTGTTGCATGATGTTGCTGCGAATTCTGAATCTACTATTTAGGATTGTGCAATATAGGAGATTCCACTGTATACAGTAAACTCTCAATTATCCACTGTAATTCAGCCATGCATTACATCGAATAAAGAAAAACGCTGGATTCCCCCCCGTTGGTTAAACATTCAGCATCGAGTGGGATATTCTGTTAGTATGCGTCTCGACCCCCTGTCCTGAAAACTTTCCCATGAGTAAACAATGAAAGCTAAGCATAAAATACAGTACAATACTGAACTGATACAGTACAGTACAGTGCACTCACTAGTTTCATGAATTATGCTTTTGCGAACAGCAGTTGCATGACGCAAAGGTATGTTCCTCTGCAAGGAGTCAGGCAATTTTACTGAGAGTTTCGCGACACTTTGTACTGTTGTGATCTCACTCTCACAGGCCATTCTCTTAAGTCTCTAGTTTGCATTTTGTATAATGTGTTTCACGATTACATTATGAGTGACTGCACCGCTGTGAGTTCAGGGAAGGGCATGGATATCCGGAAGCACCGTAAAGGTCTGAGTAAGAGGAAATATGCTTTAGCCATGCTGGACAGTGGTCCTAGAACATGTCACATTCTGAAGCATTTTAAATGCCCAGAAACAACAATGTGTCCAATTAAAAAGAACCGTGATGCAGTGTGTGTTAGTGTGAGAAAATTTTCCTGTTTCTCAACTGAATGTGCATTTAGTTTAAACTCTGAAAGACACAGACTCCTTGTAACTGAACATTACCTGAGGGAGTGAGTAGCCAGGAGAAACCATGAGAAAGGTAACATCTCTGGCCTGGAGATGAGGAACCAGGCACTTCTCTATTACCAAGCTATTACACGTAAAAAACGTATTGATAATCCACCTCTCTTCTGTGCTTCCATTGGTTGGATCAACACTTTAAAAAAACATTGCAAGGTGATATTTTCTGTGTATCAAAGAGGGGGCATGTGGTAACTAACCACTGCTCCCAGCCTCGGAACTCGCCTTCAAGCCTCGTCAAGCAGTTCAGCCCATGTGTCAACGTTAGTACAGTAATCCCTTCAATATCCGACGTAATAGAGCCAAAGACATGTCCGGATATTGGTTTTGTCCGGATATTGGTCCTGAAGCTCCAGCACTGGTTTTTCATGACCCTACCCTAACCTAACCTAAATAAAAAAACTACCTTCCTACCTCCCTAGTGGAGGTATAGCACTTATTTATGTCCCTTTTCGCATAAATAATGCATACGTAGCATGAATTTATTGAATTTTAACCAAAAATGATGATTTATGGGTGAGTGAGTCATAGGAGCTCAGAACTTGCCAGCATAGTATAAGTAAGTATCGGACATGGAAATCATCTTTTCTCGCATTTTATGCACTAAATTATTGGATACAAAGCATCAAATACAGTAAATGATGTTAATTGCTACCAGAAAAATGGTTAGGTTAGGTTAAGTTAGGTTAGGTTATGACCGGACATGAAATTCACTGCTTCAACCTTTTTCATAGCTGGTGCACTTAATAACCATGCATGAAAGAATTAAATTAAAAGCAGGAAATTATGATTAATACAATGTTAGGTTAGGTTAGGTTAGGACCGGACATGAAATTCACTGCTTCAACCTTTTTTCTAGCTGTTTTACTTAAGAACCATGCATGGAAAAATTAAATAGCAAGCAGGAAATTATGATTAACATTTAGGGTAGTTTTTTAACACATGTACAGCATGATGAAAACAGGTTAGGTATGAAAATATTTATGGTAACCATAGGTTAGGTTAGGTTAGGACCGGACATGAAATTAACTGCTTCAACCTTTTTTCTAGCTGTTTTACTTAAGAACCATGCATGGATAAATTAAATTGCAAGCAGGAAATTATGATTAACATTTAGGGTAACTTCTTAACACATTAACAGCATCATGAAAACAGGTTAGGCATGAAAATCTTTATGGTAACCATAGGTTAGGTTAGGTTAGGACCGGACATGAAATTAACTGCTTCAACCTTTTTTCTAGCTGTTTTACTTAAGAACCATGCATGGAAAAATTAAATAGCAAGCAGGAAATTATGATTAACATTTTCGGTAATTTTCTAACACATGTACAGCATGATGAAAACACGTTAGGCATGAAGTTAGGGTACTTACGAACAAAAAGCGGCCGTCCTGATGTAATAACCCACTCTACTCTGACAGGAAGACGTTGCACCTGACACACCTTTCCACTTGAGAATCACCAGCACTTCTCACCAACACTTTCACCAAGTTTTTTTTTTTTATAACTGGAATAACATCACTTCACTGCACTGTACACAACAGTAAATTCCCGTGTGGTCTAGTGACGATCCATGGAGCCTTGTGAACTTCTCAGCAGCAGCTTTCAGCTCTGTTCCACGTACCAAGACACCAGCAGCAAGTTGTTGTCGATACGAAATCAACGTGGAGCGGTCGATGTCTGCATACTTAGGAGTAAACATCACCTTCCTCTGCATGTTTCGTCTGGTCTTCGATGCGAAATCAGCCGTGTACTGCTGTAGTTTGTCTCGGGACTTCTTGATATCAAACAAGGTGGAGCGAGGAAGGTTGAACTCACGTAAGATGCGCCCTGTTGACCAGCCGGCGTCCACCTTGTCCAATATCTGCCTCTTCTTCTCCAGAGTCAGAACCACTCTTTTCCTCTTCTCAGGAGGCAGGGCCATCATCACACACATGATGAAGGTGAAAAGCAGTATCAAGCACTGTAGGAGGTAGGGTATCACCACAGAAGCAATCACTTCGGCCGCCATTTTCGGAGTTGTTCACGAGGAAGGAGGGGAGAGGGTAATGGCGACCGACAGTGGCATCACGAGTGTAAACAGAGGGGATCGGCGCGCACGGGAAATTCAAACTGACGCGGTCCCAAAAAATTGAAAATTAATCGATTTTTTTCGGGTTTTTTCCATTTTGGGGGTTGGGCAGCCCAGAATGTCCGGTTAGTGAGTATGTCCGGTTATTGGACGTCCGGATATTAGAGGGATTACTATTACGGTTCAGTAATATAACATATGTCTGATTAACTGTCTGTAATTTATAGTAGGGATATGGTGTCATTAATGGGTAGCTAAGGGGGAATGAGGTGGTTGACCCCGGAACCAATTACCACTTATTATATGCAAAGTGTATGTACGAGTTTCGCTATTTTTAATTTCATGACATGATTGTGGTACCAATTAGGCGCGAAACTTGTGGGTGCACTGTAATACTGTACAGTACAATCCCAGATAACTGGGAAGCTTGGGAATTTACTTCCGAGTTACTTGCTTTTCCCAGACATCTGATATATACAGGCAGACCCCGTTTTAAAACGGTCGACTTATGATTTTCAACTTACAATGGTAGAGTAGAAACCATACTTGGAAATTTTAATTTTGATCTTTTCCCGGGCAAGCGACATGTAGTACAATACTCTCTCGTGATGCTGGGCAGCAGCAGCAAGCCCAGTCCCAGTCAGAACGGCTGGTCACTAGTGTAAACAATTGACGCTCTGATGATCTACAGTATTCTGTGTTGCCAGCATTTTTTTGGATACCCCCCCCTGTATCTACAGTTTGTTTTGTGCATCCATCATGTCTACGAAATACCCATCTCTCTCTCCTGCTACTGCTGAGAAGAAGAGGAGGAAGGCAATTACTCTTCAGATGAAACTCAAGATAACTGCCCAGCATGAAGGCGGAAAGGCCATAGGGTCCTGGCTGTTTCAGCTGTAAGTCATTTAGGCTGTAACATCCAAACTGGCAAAAGGTTGAATCGCCTAATCATCTAAACAACATAACATACATAACATAAACTACTGTACTTGGACATTATGGTTTAAACGACTTTCAGCCGAAACAACCAGGACTGAGCCTGTAATGACCATCACACCTGAATCTGGATTTTAGCAATCAATGATCTCGGTACAGTACAGTATTCAATAAATTACATGAGATATTCAACACTATTATAAAATAGGTTTTGTGTTAATGATTTTCCCCAACTGTAGGCTAACACAAGTGTTCCAAGCATGTAATTCAGCCATAGGCATGTCTGGAAACTGGGTCCATCCAGTTATTGGGCCTGAGGCTTCCAGACCGGTACTTACGGACCCTAACCCACCCTAACTCAGAAAACCACCTACTGAACATACTTCCCTACCGGACATGTATAGCACCTATTTAAGACCCTATTCATATAAATAATGGACACAAAGCATGAAATAAATAAAATGGAACCAGAGAGTGAGGAATTAGAGGTGAGTATGGAAAATATTTAGCAGCTGACATGGTACAGTTACTCTCTACTAGGCATGAACAGCACCTTTTTAAGACCCTATTCACACATATAAGAGACACAAACCATGAAATAAATGAAATGGAATCAGAAAATGAGGAATTAGAGATGGGTATGGAAAAAATTTAGCAGCTGACAGTGTCCTTACAACATTTCCTTGGTGGTTGTTACGAAGATTACTCCACCCCTATGGCTCTGACAGTTGTGAAAATGCTCTTGAAGCAAGTACAGTAATCCAGTGTTGTGCTGCACTTAATCCTTAACACTGTGAATTATAACTGTTTAACCCGAGGAGTCTCGTTGATGTACAGGTATGCTGCAACGTTTTGTCACGGCTACACCCATCGATGTACCGGTACGTTACACAAATTGCAAAGTCAGTCATTTGTACATTTTTCAAGTTTCACAGGTGAATTTTGGTAGGCAAATATGGGAGACCTTCCTCTATCTGCTGTCAAGTGGGATACTGCCTGGCCCCACATGACCCCCCCTCCCCCCAACACTCGGCAATTCACCTGTTAGCAGTGACCTGGCCAGTAAAGACATGTTGCTCCAGTCTCTCCAATGATGAAATTCATAGTGAAAGTGATTCCTGAGGTGAAGGACAAAAAAATAAAGAGGCTAGAGCAAGAAACAAACAGAAGTGATGAGCTGGTAATGTTGTAAAGGAAGGTGCCATATGTATTTGTGTTTGGTGACTGAACAATGCTTATATTGCCTATATAATTGTGTGAAAACCAATATAGTCTTGTACTACACATGAATTCGTACCAAATAAATAAATAAATACGTAATTCAAAGTGGCTTGAATTAGTTAACCCTCCCATAGTTCATTATCTTTAAAGCCAGATACCCAGGGAGAGAACGAAAGGTAAGGCTGACTTGTCACCTGTAGCAACATTTGTAAGCACAGGAGGGCAATTTCTCTATGAACTTTTGATATTTCTCACCAAAAGTGGAGGTTTGAGCCAAAAAACTTTTCTTCCGAAACTGCTCGGAACTGGGGGGTATCGGAGGTAGGGAATCGGACGGGACGTGACGGGTTAAACAAAAAGGAGCATAAGTGCCAGGCATCCCAAAGATCGTTTACTCACGATGGCAGATGAGAGGGAACTGGGGAGGGGAAGAGAAGCCTGGGGAGGGGGAGAAGCGCAGGTAGGCACAGCTGTTCAGTGCCTTGTGCCAAGTTCAAACTTGTGGTAAAAAAAAAAAAAAAATTCTTTCGGGACATCTTGGGGTTCCGAAGATGCACAAAATGTCCGGACATTGGGGTGTCTGGTTATTGGGTGTTTGGATATTTGGGAGATTACTGTATACAGTAGACCATTTTTATTCGCGGATTTTGCATTGGCGGATTTAAGTTTCCACGGATCAAACATATTTTAATAATGTACTATACACTGTAACTTAATATGAAACTGGCAAGCAACGCGCACTTCTTTTGTCACTACAGTTAGCATACCGGTACCCACGGGCAGTCCCACTACTCCACCAGTCTTTGTCTTATTATAAACACCAGTCAGTTCGGTACTTACGTCGTTGTCGCCCTTCTTGTGATTACAATTAGACTGCACTTTCATCGTGTAAGTAAAAAATGGCTCCGAAAAGGATAAAAGCAATCCTTCTAAGAGAGAGCATAAGTGTTATCAATGGCAGAGAAAATAGAGATTTTAGATATGTTGAAAAGTGGAATGTTGTTGGCAGAAATCAAGTTAGACTAGACTCACAGCTTACCTTAGACAGCGCTGCCACACATCTCGTCACCTTACCACATTGGCACTGTAGGAATTGCACTACAATCATTATCGTCATCATACAGCAATCATCTTCATCTCTACAGCAATCATCATCGTCATACAGCAATCGTCATCATTGTACAAAGGTTAAGAAGAGAACACACAATCTTTTGGTGAGTGTTAATATATAGTATATGGCATGTGTTAAGAGTGCAATGCTGTATGTTAGTGAGACCTGGGAAGTAAAGGAAGAGGATATATGCAGGCTCAAATGTACAGAAATGGCAATGATTACGTGGATGTGCAGTGTATCCCTGAGTGCGAGGCCTGGGGGAAGCTAGGTTCATAATGGAAAAGTTGAGAGGTAGGATGGAAATGGAGTGTATTGGTGGTGTGATAAGGAAGGATAGATTGAGATGGTTTGGGCATGTGGAAAGGATGGGGGATGATAATTGGGTGCAGAAGGTGAGAGGTATTAATGCTGGGGGTAGGGTAGCGAGAGGGAGACTGAAAAAGACCTGGGACGAGGTCATTGAGTGCAACCTCAGGTACAGGGGACTAAACAAGGAAGCTGTCAGAGATCAAGCAGCATGGACAGCCACCATTTAGCGACCAAGGCCAATGCATGCAAGCAAGGTAGAGCCTTCAAAAATAAAACAAAACAAAATGAAAAAATAACCTTCTTGTGTAGGAAATACTGTAACTTGTGACTTGGAAAGTGTGTCTCCCGTGTGTATACGTCCCCCCAATCAGCTGATAATGGTGCATCCCAGACAGCTGAAGGACTCAAGATGGCCACCCAGTGTTTACATTCACTGTAATCATCTGCTTTTCATTCCATTTTGTGCATGAAAGGCCAATGACATACCAATGCTATCGCCAAATAACTGTGTAAGTGCATAACGAATAGTGTAGTGTTCGATAGTAAGTGAAGTGATAGCTTTCTTTTATCTATTTTTAATGCTGAAACTTGAGACTTGGAAAGTGCATCTGTTGTGCATACATGGCCTCCCAGTCAGCTGACTGAGCCAAGATGGCTGCCCAATCAGATGATAAAGGTGCCTCCCAGTCAGCTGATTGAGCCAAGATGGCCACCAAGTGTTTACATTTGCTGTGATTGCCTGCCTTCCAGTCCATTTTGTGTGTGAAAGGCCACTGAAACACACCTGCCAATGCCATATAACAATGCAAGTGCATACCTAATAGTGAACCGTGCAGTTTTAAGTGATTTGACAACTTTTTGTGTGTGACATACAAAAACTTGTGACTTGGAAACTGTGTCTGGCAAGAATGCTACCCCTAGTGGAAAGTGTGGTGCCACTGAAGGGTGCTGAGGGCAGGCCTAAAATGGAAAGATTTTTTTAGATTTTAGGCTAAATGTTCATAAGCTATGACCCCCTCCCAATCCCCACTGAACCAATGTTATATCAACTTCATTATACAATAAATAATTATGCGACAGGTTTTCGTTTGATGTAATCCCATCATATAACAAGTCGTGACAATACTGAACAACCAAGGTGACATAACACATCCCTTCCTTACACCTACACTAATGTTAAAAGGATCAACAAGCCTCTTTCCCACCTTGACACCTGTGGTACTACCTTCATAAAAAGATTTTGTTACCTTCTACAAACTTTTTCCTGCACCATATATTCCATACCTAACATGCTCCCAATCCTTCCTAACCCCCCCAGTAAGCCTTCTCAAGTCCTTCAATATAATTTACAGCTCCTTATTCTTTGCAATGTACTTTTCCACTAAACACATCGTAAATATCTGGTCTACACATCCCCTACCCTTTCTAAATTCACTCTTATCCAATATGTTACCTTCTGTTATGTTAAACACCCTTTTATGCACCCTACTATACACTTTTCCTGGTATACTTGGTTTACTAATCTCTCTGTAATTATTACACTCTTCCTTATTCCAATTTCCTTTATACAGTGAAACTATTATTGTTTTCCTCCAGTCTTCTGGAACTTTCCTGTTTCCAAAGCCAATCTACACACACTGTCCATTATGCTGACAGTCTCATCAACACCACACTTCAACACTTCTCCACTAATACCATCCATTCCTGGTGCTATGCAACTTCAGCTTATTGGTCTCTCATCTACTGGTCTATTACCTCCTTTAGAATACAACTATAAGAAACCATTTCCCTTATTACAGTGCAGTCACCTGTAGCAACTGCTACAATGAGTGAGGCGAGAGAGCACATTCATTGTACATGTGACCTGCACTGTGCCATTACACCATCAATGTGGGTAAAGAAACAGACATGGTGAGCAAAGGAATATGTGGGATGAATTGGGAATTTTGTGGGAGATGGGGCTGGGGCATGAAAATATACCCCATCAAAATGGATATTGTAAGATAACTGGTTTGAATACAAAGTTTTTTTTTTTTTTTTTTTAACATTCCCCAAGAATGAAAGTGTCAGGGAAAAACTAATGGGTGTGGAAAAAGAGAAATGGATGAGATGAGCTGGAATGGTGGTTATGAGTAGGGTTAGTGGTCATGGGTAGGAAAAGGCTATTAGAACAAACCCTGTGGAAAAAGGTGACACAGCAGTACCAGTCTGACCACAGTGAAGAATATTTCCAAGTTTTCTCTGCCAAAAACAGATTAGCTTGCACTACTCTCAAATATATATGTTATCTTGCAATATAAGTAGAAATAAACTTTAGATGGTCTGTAATTTACTTAACAAATCATATGCAAATCTTAATGTACCATACTACATTATCATCACCCTAACCTATTCTTTTTGTTTTTATTGCTGTTGTGACCCTAGGTTCATCTGTAAATGAACCCAGTGAAATGTAAGCTCAAGCTACCCTTCTGCAGATGACCATCCTTCTTTTAGGTATGTAGGATCCATAACCATATACAGGAAAAGATATAAGTAATCTCTCTACTATTCGGACGCCCAGTATTCGGATACATCACTATTCGGACATCGTAGGCTGTCCGACCCCCAAAATGCCCCAAATTCCGAAAAAAATCCAATTTTTTTGGACCGCGTCAGTTTGAATTTCCCACATGCGCCGACAGGCTGTGTTTTCGTGCGTCGCGCCTGTCTGTCGGTCTCATTTCCTGCTCTGCTCCTGGCTCGTAAACACGCTCTGAAAATGGCGGCTGAAGTGATTGGTTTTGTGGTGATATCCTACCTCCTGCAGGGCTTGATGCTGCTCTTTACCTTCTTCATCATGTGTGTGATGATGGCCCCGCCACCTGAGAAGAGGAAGAAAGTGGTTCTGACTCTGGAGAACAGGGAGGTATTGGAAAAGGTGGACGCCGGGTGGCCGACATCATGGATCCTACGTGAATTCAACCTCCCTCGCTCCACTTTGTTTGATATCAAGAAGTCCCAAGACAAACTACAGCAGTACACGGCTGATTTCGCTTCGAAGACCAGACGAAACATGGAGAGGAAGGTGATGTTTACTCCTAAGTATCCAGACATCGACCGTTCCTCGCTCATTTGGTATCGACAACAACGTGCTGCTGGTGTGTTGGTACGTGGAACAGAGCTGAAAGCTGCTGCTGAGAAGTTCGCAAGGATACACGACACCCCAGACTTCAAAGCATCTGAAGGCTGGCTCTTCGCGTTCAAGTTACAACACGGACTTACCAACTGTAAGACCCATGGCGAAGCTCTGGACGCTAACGATGAAGGCAGAAGGTGAATGGCTTGATTGACAGGGAGGGCCTCACTCTCGGTCAAGTCTACAACACTGATGAAACTGGCCTATTTTATCGTTCAATACCCACAAACACTCTCGCTGAGGAGACGGAGAAGTGTGTGCCTGGTTCAAAGCTCTCCAAGCAACAGGTGTCTGCTTTGTGCTGTGCAAATGCTAACGGCAAGCACCGGCTCAAGCCTGTTATTGTAGGCCGTGCAAAGCAGCCTAGGTGCCTTCGTGGGTTAATGGATGTCCTTCCTGTCATGTGGTATCATTCTCTGAAGGCTTGGTTCACAACCAAGATCTTCAGAAATTGGTTTCACCAACACTTTGTCAAGGAGGTCATTCGTTATCAGACGGAGACGCTGAAAATCCCACGAGACCAGGTAAAGGCCCTCCTGATTCTAGACAATGAACCTGCGCATCCATCTGAGAAGGAGTTGGTGGCTGAAAAAGGCCGCATTAGGTGTCTGTTTTTGCCACCTAATACGACTGCTCTCATCCAACCAATGGACCAAGGAGTGATTGTGGCAACGAAGAGGCTCTACCGACGGAAGTTTTTGGACGGACAAGGTGACGGGTGTCTACGAGGACGAGGACGATCGCAGGGAAGGACGAGACATGCGAGGACAAAAAACTGTCGAAAACCTTCGCCGATACAACCTCAAGTCTGCCATCTACAACTGGGCCAGTGCATGGAAGGAAGTCTCTGTCAAGACTTTAGAAAATGGTTGGTCTCGCCTGCTTCATGGAAGTGACGTGGAGCACGATTTTCTAGGTTTTGACGTGGATGACTTCTGTGCAAGGCTTCGTGCGGGTGGAGACAATGTGGATGTCGACGAAGTGCGTGAGTGGTTGGATGACGACGAGGGCGATCCTGGGTATCAGATCATGTCTGATATCGAGATCGCATCTACTGCTGCTGGTCCGAGTACCCAGCAGGAAGATTCCAACGAGGACAGTGACGATGATGCGGACTCCTCACGGCTTGCCACTACCCCAACCATCCCCAAGCTGAGCACACTCCGGGAATATGTAGAGTTTGTTCTCGACTACCTAGAACAACCAGACTGCGACAGGGAGATGGGACTTGTGGGTGAAGTGCGAGCTTTCAGGCAGCGCATCATTAATCGTCAGAATCATTGTTGCTTGTGTCAATCAACCATTGACAGTTTTTTCAGGCCAGTCAACCCTGCCGTCGTCAACCCTCGCTTCACACCATCATCTCACCAAGACATGCCTTCTAGCTCTGAGCCACAGCCCAGCACATCAGGCACGGCAGAGTCACCACTGGATGTTAGTTTGCGTCTATCTTCGGAGTCCTCTGCAGTGGATAGCATATCACCACGTCCCACCAAGAGGCCCCTACGCCGCCTCCATCAGCTCATCTCGGACACTGACAGCGACTAAATTCTCCAGGACTCATCACTAGACCACACGGGAATTTACTGTTATGTACAGTGCAGTGAAGTGACGTGATCCCAGTTATGCGAAAGAAAACATTGTGGAAAGTGCTGGTGAGAAGTGCTGGTGATTGTAAAGTGCAGCAGAAGTGCTAAGGTGTGAGAGGTGCAAGGTCTTTGTCAGAGTCTGAGATGATCGAGCGGGTTATACATGAGGACGGCGGCATCATTCTCATAAGTACCCTAACTTCATCAAAATTCCTTGTTTTGTTCTTTCCATATCATTAATCTCATGCATAAACTGTGTGAAAGATGATTTCCATAATGATTTTCATGTCTAACCTGTTTTCATCATGCTGTAAATGTGTTAAAAAATTACCCTAAATGTTAATCATAATTTCCTGCTTTCAATTTAATTTTTTCATGCATGGTTTTTAAGTGCACCAGCTATGAAAAAGGTGAATGCCTTTGATTTGTGTGCAAGATGATTACCATACAAGATTTACATGTCTAACCTGTTTTCATCAAGCTGTAAATGTGTTAAAAAATTACCCTAATTGTTAATTATAATTTCCTGCTTTCAATTTAATCTTTTCATGCATGGTTTTTAAGTGCACCAGCTATGAAAAAGATGAATGCCATTGATTTGTGTGAAAGATGATTACCATAAAGATTTTCATGTCTAACCTGTTTTCAGCATGCTGTAAATGGGTTAAAAAATTACCATAAATGTTAATCATAATTTCCTGCTTTCAATTTAATTTTTTCATGCATGGTTTTTAAGTGCACCAGCTATGAAAAAGGTGAATGCCAGTAAATTTCATGTCTGGTTATAACCTAACCTAACCCAACCTAACCATTTTTCGGGTAACAATTTACATCATTTACTGTATTTGATGCTTTGTATCCAATAATTTAGTGCATAAAATGTGAGAAATTATGATTTCCATGTCTGATACTTACTTATACTATGCTGGCAAGTTCTGACCACCTATGCCTCACTCACCTCTAAATCATCATTTTTTGGTTAAAATTCAATTAATTCATGCTTTGTGTGCATTATTTATGTGAAAAGAGACCTAAATAAGTGCTATACATGTCCGGTAGGGAGGTAGGAAGGTAGTTTTCTGATTTAGGTTAGGTTAGGTTAGGGTCATAAATGACCGGTGCTGGAGCTTCAGGACCAATATTCGGACAAAACCAGTGTCCGGACATGTCTTTGGCTCTATTATGTCGAATAGTGGAGGGATTACCGTACTGACTTATCCAGGCTCTTAAAATTCTCAGGTCCACCCACAGTCATAAGCCTTCGACATCATGTGCATAATTTTATTAAGTTACTCTAGCAACACATGTAAGGTATGCCCATTCTCATACACTGCCAAGTAATATGAGTATAAGAAGTACTAAACTCATCCTCTGCCTCTCCATACAAACTTCTTTTGTCCATCTCTACTTTCAACAATGTTTTTACTGGTAGGTGATGGCGACCATCATCCACTCACTTGATGCAGTGTTGCTACTTCTTCACTTAATTTTATCATTCTCTTCTGTGTCTGCTCTCATGTCTTCCTATTTCTTCTATCTTTCCAGCCACTTTATTACTCTTCTTTCCATTTCAGGTGGCTTTACACTCAGTGAAAAGTCTTGGTTTCCTGTAAACCCAGGTAAACCCAGAAACCACTTACAGTGCTGGGTGGTAACTATATAACCAAGCCATACATGTTCTCTGCATCTCAACATGTGGGTTGGCGGAGGGTTAGTACCCCTCCCTGTAAAACAACTAAGTCAATGACAAATGGCCACCGCTTACAGGATTACAGCATCTGGCTATAGACAGATAGAACAACATTTTTACTTCCTCAGTTCCATGCCTAACTTTCTGATTCAATCATCATAACCCATTTGCCTTGTTTACCTTTACACTTTTCCATGCCTCATTTATTCACACATTAACTCACCATAATCTATTCACCTTCTTTCTGGGTCTCCATGTCTCCTCCACCCCTCAAACTCCCTTACAAACATGGGAGACGTTTCCACCACTGGGCACATCTATTCCCTCTATGTGATCATACTATCTAAGTGCACTGTCTTCTACCTTTGCTCAAAAGAATTTCCATACCCAACATCTTTAATGAATGTCTGTTTTTCTTATCCGATTGAAACTATGCAATACACATATACTCCTCTAGTATTATTTCTATCATTTTTAATCTTGACCTTACAAACTCATACCATACCAATGCCTCACATCCATACATAAATATGAGTACTAACTCTCCTTCAAGTGTTCCTCTTGCTGTCCCTGTACTATGTTACCTGTCCCACATCTAGGTCTTCAGAGCACTGACCACTTTTTACTCACTTTTTGTCATATTTTCATCCTCTACTTTTTCATTTACCATCCCATCTTACTTTGCCTACTTTTCCATTTACCACCATAACTTACTTGCCCTAACCTCTCCTCACAGCTCACCTTTGACATAGCCTAACTTACCTTTACAAATCCTCACTCTACCCCTTACCTGGCATCACACAGCTTTTCTGAGCAGTTCTCGCCTGTCCAGCCTTCATCACAGGTGCATGCATCATTTTCACATCGTCCATGTTGTCCACAGTTGAGTGAACATGACTCTGCAGAATGAACAGAGTTTATGATTATTACCAGCAATGTCATTACTGAGTCACTACAATTTTTTAAAAATAATTGAATAAATAAATAAACAGTATCATACCTAATAATAAAACTTTACCATAAACATAGGTATCTCCATTTATGTAAATTGTTGCTGCTCTTGATGTTATTGCATAACCCCCTTCTGTCTGCCCAAGCAGACCCATCAACTACAGGTATGCAACTGCATTTAGGGGGCCACCTCACAGTTCAATACATGTACACTGTGCAGGGAATCAGTGCCCCCTTGTGGTAAACAGTGCTTTGCCAGGGTCCTTCCCTGCGTGATGTGGGAAGTACTGTACTGTATGTGGTGGTTTGGCCCCTTGGTGGACACTGCAGCTGCTCAATCCAGCATCTCACTAATGTAAGATGTGGCTGTTGTTGGCCAACCCTGGTCCATCTGACTTAGCAGACTCATTGAATGCATGTATGCAACTGCCCCTATGGGGTTGTCACATGGTTCCCTACACCGTTTAAGTTACGTCTACATCTTAGTGTAGTACGTGCTGTTGTATGGGGTGTATTCTTCATGCTGGGCACAAATCTGTGATTCCATCCAACCCAAATCTAAGTTGGTATCAGAAGCCTAGGTGATGTCCTGCTCTAAGCTTTACTAGTTAAACTCAATCACTTCAATTTAAAGACACACTTCTGATGGGTGGATGTCAGGAGGGGAGGCTTGTAATGCATTTTGATCGAGGTATTGTGCTGCCCTACATGTGAAGTATTTAGGTGCTTTTTCACTGCTAGTGTTGGGACGTCTGGAGCTGGGATATTGTTGTAGAGGGTTTGCGAACATTTGTGTGGTGATTGTTTTATATGAACATGTGTTACATGACAGAGATGCTGTGTACTGGCAAAGGCTGCTGTGCAGAATTGTATGCCCCTCATATCAAGGTAGTCTCTGACAGGGAGGTCTTTGTTTCAGAATGTAAATGAGTTGTTGGAGAGGTTTTGATACAGCCAGCAGCGATGTGTAGGGCATTGCTCTGTATGATTTGCATGATGTTGTAGTGAGTATTAGGAATGGAGCTCATGCTGGGGAGCAATAGGACACCACTGGTCAAATGTACTGTTTGTAAAGTAAGAAGAGTGCATCTTTTTTGTTTTCCAAACTTTGCCTCAGTAGTTGCCTTGAATGCACAGAGTCTGGGGGATGCATCAACTCTTGATGTAAGGTACATGGTCCTTAAAGTTCAGTCCAGTGTTATATATCACTCCAAGGATCTTACTGGAGGGTGTGTGTGTGTGTGTGTGTGTATTTTACCTAATTGTATTTACCTAATTGTGATATACAGGAAATGAGCTACGCTCGTGGGGTCCCGTCTCTGTTTCTCAATAAGTCAAATTTTGCCTTAAACTCATTTAAGTTTTTAGACCGGACGATCTCTTTGTCCAGGCTATTCCACAGGTCTATACATCTATACGGAAAACTAAATTTCTTGATGTCCTTCGAGCAGCTTGGCTTCTTTAGTTTCATTCCGTGTCCTCTTGTTGCTCTCTCATCCCACACAAACAGATTTTCTCTGTCAATTTTATCTACTCCTATCATAGTCCTGAACACTGCAATCATGTCACCCCTCTTTCTCCTTTCCTCTAAGGAGGGCAAATCCAGCCTTTCCAGCCTCTCCCTGTATGGCAAATCTGCCAGACTAGGGACCATCTTGGTTGCTGTTCTTTGTATTCTCTCAATCTTGGTTATATCTTTCTTTTTGTGTGGGGACCACACTACTGCTGCATATTCTAACCTGGGCCG
>JAGKTI010005895.1:21333-42931 GCA_018397915.1 Birgus latro
ATATATATATATATATATATATATATATATATATATATATATACAGTAGGCGCGGAAAGTGTTGACGCCATCTTAAAAAAAGAAAACATTCTTGTGGTTAGCAAGGAGAAACAAATAAATTAACACTCACCATTGAATTTAGTATTTACTGGCATTCCCCTTCACCTTTATTATCTTCTTAAGGCGTCTGGGGAGACTGATGGCGTAGTTTTGCAGAACAGACGGACTAAAACTGCTCCATAGCTGCAGCCTCAAGTTTAGGCAAAGATGATGTGTCCATACTACGCAGCTGCCGCTTCATGTGCGCCCATAAATTCTCAATGGGATTGATATCTGGGCTGTTTCCGGGCCAATCTCGAATAAAGGGAACCTCACAGTCTGTTAGCCACTGTTTCACTGACTTTGCAACATGTGCAGGGGCAGAATCTTGCATAAATACTCTTGCCTTGGTTTTATCAAAAGAGTCACTTAAAACATCACATAAGAGCTCCAAATAATTGTTCTGGTTCACTTTTTCATTTGCAGGTAGAATTACCAACCTACCAACACCATAATATGTAAAGCAGCCCCAAGCCATGAGTGAGGCTGGGTATTTAACAAACTTGGAAGTGTACTTAGGATCCAGGGGGTCACTGCCTGGTTTGCGGTACACTCGTGATGAAGGGGTACCAGTGACAGTAAATGTTGACTCATCACTCCAAAGCACAGTTTTCCATTGCTCCTCACTCCAGGCAAGATATTTCTTACAAAAATTTACTCTCTTTTTCTTCTGAAGTGCAGTTAGCAGTGGTTTTTTACGAGCACAAAAACTCCTGTAGCCCAGATCGTCATGCAACAGCTGCTGCACACTTCTGACAGACACATCTGCCAGCAACTGTGGGTTCTTTTCTTTTAAATCCCATGCTGTTAGCCTTGGATCCCTGCTAACTTGCCTTGAGATCAGCTGACGGGTCCTAAAGGTTGTCTTACGAGGTCTCCCAGGCTTGGGAAGTGCAGTGGGAGGAATGGCCTCCCCACTGTCCTTGAACCGCTTCACCAGTCTCTGCACTGTCCTCAGTCTAACAGCATCTGATTTGCAATAAATGGGAGTTTGTGGCCAGCTTTGTATAAAGTAATCACTTCCACACGTTTATCCTTGCTTGTGGTTACTTTAGGCATGATGAGAATGTGGTAGGTAACCAAATAACTGTGTTATTTGAGTCAAAACATGTTCTCGTAGTGCATCACACACAGAGACAATCCTCCTCCTGTGGCTGCCCAAACATTACTAGCCTGCTCCTGTGGTGCCAAACCTATCAAGCAGGGTTGCCAGCTCCCGTTGAAAAAGCATCAGCTCATTTCGCTTCACAGGGGAGGGTAGTATTGACCCTACTTCACTTAACGCGAAGAATGACGTCGGCAAAAAAAGTCAATACTTTCCGCGCCTACTGTATAATGGTAAATGTTGTCAGACTAGGCAAACCACACTCACCGGCCTCACAATGTGAACTGCCCAAGGTCCCTGGTTGCATACCACAGGAACCTTCCGATGACGTCATCACTCGTGACTTAGCAGGTGTGTGCACGCGCGCACACACTAACAACAATATGCACTAACACTCTCGTCCTCTCTTCTTAATTTGACAGAAGATTCCAAGGACGAAGCTGGATGGTCTATTTGCGTCTGATACACACTATGTATCCAATACACAGACTTTTGTGTGAGTACCATCAACACCCGATACACACTATGTATGAAATACATACACTTTTGTTTAATTACTATCAAGACCCAGTCTGTGGCCACATACAGATATGTGATGTCTCGTGAAGTATTATAAACTTTCTAGTCTTGGCTGACTGATGCACGCAGCCGCTCAGTCGAGGCACCTTTCTTGGTGAGATAATCAGCCAGTTGTTGTGATGTATCCACCCAAGATACTTCATCAATCTCCCCTCGCTCCAACATATCTTGTAATACAGCAATATCAATGCGCAATCTCCTGTCTTCTACGCTCCTACAGGAATAAAGGGCGTCCACCAGACTCTTGTTGTTGACGAAACAGTTTATTTTGATCTTTCCACATCCAGAAACCTCACGCAATATGTTGGAGAGATATACAGCAGTCTCAGCACATTCAAGCAGCGCCAACGCCTCAGCAGATAAGGTAGATTTGACGACCCTCCTATCTTTCTTGTCTGCCAGAATATAGGACATCTTGCCTCACTAGAATCTCGTAGGAAGATCACAAAACTTCCCTGACATCCATTGCCTACAAGGCTGGCAAATGAGGCATCCGAAAAGCACTCTATATAACAGTCCTCGATCGGCCTCATTCTTGGAATGTATAGCTTCATGTTGTCAGTCTTCACCCTTGAGATCACCTTATTGAGTCTAAGCAAATCCGCTACGGTAGCTCAGATGCTATTCACACTCAACTCACACACATCAAAGGCAATATCTGGCCAAGTATGTGTGGCAATCCAATTGAGTTGCCCAATTAATGCTCGGTACTCCGTTTTCTCAGACTCGGACAGCTCCCCTGATTTTACTGCTGCACGATGTTTACTCAGTGTGACTGGTTTCAAAGATGAAGCATACTGGAATTGGTCGAGCGTTATGCTGCCATCGATGTTGGAGATGACATTGAGACCAACATATTTGAAGGCTTTTGATTCTGAACTGCCGATGAGGAATATTTGACTCAATTGGTTTATTACTTGCTGTTCGAACTCATGTGTACCAGCCCAAAGGAAGTCGTCGACGTAGATGCATGCAATGCCTTCGACTTTGCCACCATTGCTCCAAGAGAACAGCGCTGAATCCAGTGATGACACTTTAGCTCCGAGACTCAACAACTGATCTTTTATGAGCAGATACCAATGCCTAGCAGCATCACAAAGGCCGTAAACAGTTTTCTTTAGTCTCCATAACTTACCATTTGCATATTCAGGTGGAGGACGTAAATGAACAACTCTCTCAATGTCGTTACCTTGCAAGTAGGCAGCTTTCATGTCCATACTGTGGCAATCCCACTGGTTGGTGGAGGCCAATGAAAGTGCCAAACGCACTGCTTCTTTTGAACAAGTAGGCAAGTCTTTTCGGAGGTCCACTGTGTATTCCTCAAATCCTCTGGCGACTAAGCGGGCCTTAACAATAGGCTTTCCATTTTTCAGTTTTTCCGTCACAACCCATCGAACCATTATGACACCTTGCCCAACATCATCTACTTCCTCATACACATCATTATTCTGCCAATTTGTAATTTCATTTTCCTTAGCACATAATACGGCCTCAAAGTTGAAAAGAACAAGGATTTCTGCGTCATCATCAACCACTTCCCATTCGCTAAGATCCTTCTCCAAATCTATCCAATCAATGCTGCAGTCAGAGTCCCTCTTCAAATTATAGCAGCGTTTATACTTTCCAGTGGCTTTACCTGCCCGACTCATAATCCTTCCAGACACCAACTCTCCACTTTCTGAATGTATTCCCTTTATAAGCTGACCGACAGAAATTTTGGGAGGCTGATCACCACTTTCAACTTTAGTATCTTGCTCTGGCGCATGCGCTAGACGACATACATGCACTTGCACATAGACACCGCCATGTCTCACCAGAATTTGTTTCCCATCTCTGCCTATTACAATTCCGGGACCGTGCCACTCATGACTGTCATTTCTTTTGTAGAAGATTTCATCTCCATTTCGGATGTTGTTTAAGTCACTCGAACGTATGTTGTGCCGCAGAGCCCTAGCCAAACGTTCATCTGATTCGATCTTATAAACTCGTCTAGCTAAATGAAGAGCGTTCAAGTTGTCTCTCACAATTTTCGATGGTGATGAAGGTTCCAAGGCTGGAGGATCATTTGCGTACACATTAGGCAGGCCAGGGTTTTGACCAAAAACAAGTTGGTTAGGAGAAAAGCCTGCATAGCTGGTGAGAGCATTTCTTACCGATACTGCCCATGCCAAGGCCACATCCAATTCACACTGGCTATCAGCCATTATCTTCCTAACAATGTCACCAATGACTGCATTCTGATGCTCACAGACTCCGTTGCTCCAAGGACTCTCTGCAGACGCTGTCATGATCTTGATATTGAAGGCCTCTCCCAATGCTCGCATTTCCACATTGTTGAATTCACAGCCATTGTCTGTAAGAATTTTTCTAGGTACGCCAAACACAACAATCCAGCTCCGAAATATTCCTTTGATAATGGTGGGCGCACGCTTATCCGCGATTACTATCGCATTACAATACCTGGTCGCCAAATCAACAAGGACTAAGAAATAATGCCTTCCCCAAGCTTTTAAATCCATGGCTATGGCTTTGTTAAACTTAGATGCCATGGGCAAACTGACTACGGGTCGGGGCTTGGCTTTCTTAAATCTGCAACAGACTGTACAAGCATGAGATACAGCCTTGATAGCCCGCTCCAGTTTTGAACTTTTAATTCCCGCATCTGTGATCAGTTTAATTAATTTTGCCGATGTTAGGTGTCCAAATTGCCTGTGAAGCTTCAAAGTGGTTTTTTCTACATCACCCGCAAGAGATGCCAACATGATTGTTTCACAAAATTCATGACCTAGTCATAAAGAAATTGGAAGTAAGTAATGGCCTGAAGATGAGGACTTTAAATCAATGACAGTTCCACAAATTTTGACCTGGTCAGTTCCAAGGTTAATCAACATTTTTGCTTTTTTCATGGAATGTCTATTCAACAGCAAGGGAATATTGCAGTCCACAACATCAGTCACAATGGTTGCACACATATTTCCAATGCAGCAGGGCTGAGTAACACGTCTGAGGGAAGAAACTGTGACACCATCAGCAAAAGTAAACATTGAGGATGACGCTTCTTCTCTTATAGCATCACATTTGTAATCAGTGAGCTCACTTAGATAGCAATTGATCCATTCAACTCCACATACAGTTGTAGAACACCCTGTGTCTAGAAGAGCACATCCCTTAGATTCTTCTACTAGAGTCTGTAATTTACCTCTATTAGCGGCATCATCCGCATAGCCCATAAATAACGACAGATGCACTGTTTCAGAATTTTCTTCTCGACTGCCGTCGTTTTTGTATGCATCTGGAATCCGGACAGTCATGTGCCCAATGAAATCTAGAATCACATACGAAACACCTCGATACCTTTCTGTCAGACCCAAGTGGGTTCTGCCTCCTGCTGGTGGATGAGCGTTGGGGAATTCTAGCAGATACGGTTGAACATCGGCCACTACCACGACGTCGTTGCACCTACCCGCAACATTCTCCATCCTCGTGGAGTACCTCTAGCATAAAACGTTTCCTCACCCTCAACTTCGTCACTCCAAAATACAGGTTCGCCTTTCACCTCCCTGGCGGACACCGATGCCTCGTTCTGCCTGCCAATTTCACCAGCAAAAATACGATTCAGGGCAGATTTCATATTTTCGTATGTCACCTCAGTTATCGCGGACATCACTAGTTGTTGCTCACTGTCTGAAAGTTTGCATGCAGCTAAGAGCATAAAAGCCATCACAGAATTTGGCAGTTCCATGTCCTGCTTTGTAAATTTGAAATAAACATGCTCAAATTCTGTCACGAACTCACGAATGTTCATATCACCGGCTCTTCTGAAGTTGTACAACTCATAAAACAATGCAAACTGTCGACGTCATTTGTCCACGAGAAATAAACCGTCTAATTTTTTCAGCAAGGCCTGAACACCATCCTTCTGCTTCAGAACATCCGCATCAATCTCCGAAGACGCCATCCTTGCTCTTCCAGACAATGACAGGTGAATGAATAGCTAAGGCTTGTTTTTCTTTAGCTAGGTCTGTCAGTTCACACCAAATGTCAATGTCTTTTTTCCAGCTCTCATAAGCACAATCATTTTCAAGTTTTGGAGGCCACTTGGTCAAACACGACGCCATTTTTCTAACTATTCTCTGCTACCAGTGTCAGACTAGGCAAGCCACACTCACCGGCCTCACAACGTGGACTGCCCAAGGTCCCCGGTTGCATACCACAGAAACCTTCCGATGACGTCATCACTCGTGACTTAGCAGGTGTGTGCGTGTGCACACACACTAACAACAATATGCACTAACAAATGTGATGTGGGGGGAATGCCTGTGTTCATATTTACTGCTGGTTATGAGTGTGGTGGTGGATTTGGCAAGGGTGATTGTTAGTCTGTTGTCTTCAACCCAAGTCTGTAGTATACTGAGATAGTCATACTGCAGTATGTAGGCTGTGTCTGCACTGTGGTGTCTGGTTGCTATGGTGATGTCATCTGCATATGAGGTAGTGTTTGTAGGTGGTTGGAGTGTGGGAATATCATGCATGCATAGGCTAAAAAGTGTGAAGGAGAGAACAGAGCCTGGTGGACTTTGGTAGGGAAATTTTGTGTTTGTGATGACTTGCCCTGGAATGTGCTTGTCTACTAGACAAACAGTTTGCAAGCCAGCATTAGGAGTTGTTCTCCATGTTTGTGCTGTATATCCTTGGGAACTGCATGGAAAGTTTTACTTATTTCTGTTATTGTGAGAAGTGTGCACTTTACTGGTGTCATGGAGTTGATGCGGTCTGATGTTTGTTGCGTGAGATTAGTCAGTAAGGTGTTTGCTGAGTGTGAAACTCTGAATCCATGCTGTGAAGAAGCAAGGGGAACAAGAGGAATGACTTTGTTGTGAACAAGGCATTCAGTAATTTTGGATGGTGTGCTAAGTGCTGTTATGGGTCTATTTGACGAAGGGTGTGTTGGGTCCTAGTTAGGTTTAAAAACATTCATGAATGTTCCAACTTTCCAAATGCTGCAAATGCTACACAGTGTATAAGAGCAGTTACAGATGTTTGTGAGAGTCTGGATGCCATGTGGTCCTACAACCTTCAGGCAATGGTTGCTGATACCATCTGGTTGTGTGCTTGTTGACTTCTTTTTCTTGATAAAGTACTTATCTGCTCTGGAGAGAAGCAGTTTACATTATGGTCAAGCAGAAAGTACTGCCCATGCAGAGAAGCTTGTACTTATGACTCAGTGTATGTTGGTGTAGAGTGACTTATAGTTGCATGGTGGTTCACGAGTATGTATGCCTTTTCTTTCTTTCTTGGGTGGTGAGATGAGGGTGTAGAAGCCGCAGTTAAGGAGAAAAGAAGGCTTTTCCGGGAATGGAAGAAGGGTGGTAATAGGGAGGAGTACTAGGCTGCCAAGCGTAGGGATAGAAGAGGTATACAGGGCGAAGTCTGAGTCACAGAGACTTATACTTGATAATCTAAATCATGGAGAAAGGAAAAATATGATTTTTAAGGTGGCAAATCAGGTGAAGAGGGATAATCGGGATAGTGTAGGTGAGCAGTGTGTGAAGAATGATGAAGGAAGGGTAGTAGTGAACAGTTCGTTCGTTTCGTTTCGTTTTTGAAGGCTCCAACATGCTTGCATGTGTCGGCCTTGGTCACCTAATGGCGGCTCTCCACGCTGCTCGATCTCTGGCAGCCTCCCTATTCAGTCCCTTAACCCTTAAGTCACATTTAATGACCTCGTCCCATGTCTTTCTCGGTCTACCCCTCCCAACCCCTCCCCCAATATTAACACTTCTCACCCTCTGTACCCAATTATCATCCCCCATCCTCTCCACATGTCCAAACCACCTCAGCCTACCTCTCCTCATCACAACACCAATACACTCCAGTCCCATCCTACCTCTCAACTCTTCTATCGTAAACCCAGCCCCCCCAGGCCTTGCACGCAGGGACGCACTGCACATCCACCTAATCATTGTCAGTGGGGATATTAAAGATGCATGGAGAGAGCATTATAGCCGGTTGTTGAATGAGGAGTTTGATTGGGATAGGAAAGGTTTGGAGCCAGCAGATCCAGAGTTTGGCCCTTGGCCTTTGATTGACGCTGCTACTGTGAGTCAGGCAATAGGCAGGATGCAGGTGGGGAAGGCGGCAGGTGTGTCTGGGTTGACTGCCGAAATGTTGAAGGCCTCAGGAGATACTGGGGTGAGGTTAGTCACTGACCTGATAAACATGATTATATATGAGTGTGTTGTCCCAGATGATTGGCTGAAGAGTGTAATTGTAAATGTGTACAAAGGGAAGGGTGATGCCCTGGAAAGGGGAAATTACAGAGGTATAAAGCTCTTAGATCAGATAATGAAAGTAATGGAGAGAGTTCTAGAAGGTATGATTAGAGAAAGAGTGAATATCAATGAGATGCAGTTTGGGTTTATGCCAGGCAGGGGGACCACTGATGCCATATTCATTGTTCGACAGCTTCAGGAAAAATATATTGGCAAGAAAAGGGAATTGTATTTTGTTTTTGTTGATTTGGAAAAGGCCTTTGACAGAGTCCCTAGAGAGGTGGTGAAGTGGGCAATGAGAAAGCTAGGGTTGGAGGAGTGGCTGGTTAGGGTGGTTATGGCCATGTACGTGGGTGCTCACACCCAGGTAAGAGTGAATGGAGTTTTGAGTGATGAGTTTTCTGTGTTGGTGTGCATCAGGGGTCAGCTTTGAGTCCTTTGTTGTTTATCATGGTGTTTGAAGCCCTCTCACGTGACTTCAGAGATGGACTCCCATGGGAGATGTTGTATGCTGATGATTTGGTGTTGATTGCAGAGAATGAAAAGGAGGTGGAGGGAAGATTTAGGAAGTGGAGAGATGGTATGGGGCACGAGGGCTTAAGGGTAAATGCAGATAAAAAAAGGTGATGATATCTAGGGTTGGTGGCGGTACAATCAGAGGAGAGGGAGAGTGGCCACGTGCAGTTTGCCACAAGGGTGTGGGAAGTAATTCCATCTTGTGTAGTGTTTGTGATAAATGGGCACACAAGGGATGTAGTGGTATTAGAGGTAGACTGTGAGATAATGCTGATTTTATGTATGCGGCATGTCGGGGAGAGCAGGTGGAGATGTTAGGCGTGAGAGGGTTGAACTTGCTGGTGAGTCTCTTGAGTGTGTGGAGGAGTTTTGTTATTTGGGAGACGTGTTATGTGCTGGAGGTGGGGCTTGAGTTAGCTCGCTTGCTAGGGTGAGAAGTGGTTTGAAAAAGTTCAGGGAGCTGTTGCCTCTCCTGACATTGAGAGGACTCTCCTTACGTGCTAAGGGGTCTTTGTATGCAGCATGTGTTAGAAGTGTGATGCTGTTTGGTAGTGAGACCTGGGCAGTAAAGGAAGAGGATATTCGCAGGTTTAAATGTACACAAACGACAATGATTAGGTGGATGTGCAGTGCGTCCCTGCGTGCAAGACCTGGGGTGGCTGGGTTTATGATGGAAGAGTTGAGAGGTAGGATGGGACTGGAGTGTATTGGTGTTGTGGTGAGGAGAGGTAGGCTGAGGTGGTTTGGACATGTGGAGAGGATGGGGGATGATAATTGGGTACAGAGGGTGAGAAGTGTTAATATTGGGGGAGGGGTTGGGAGGGGTAGACCGAGAAAGACATGGTACGAGGTCATTAAGTGTGACTTAAGGGTTAAGGGACTGAACAGGGAGGCTGCCAAAGATCGAGCAGCATGGAGAGCCGCCATCAGGTGACCAAGGCCGATGCATGCAAGCATGTTGGAACCTTCAAAAACGAAACGACATATATATAAGGGATGTACTGTTTGAAGCAATGGTGGCATGTCTTGGAGGTGTTTGATTGTATATTAGTACTGCTATTACAAGTTGCAAAGTGCTGAAAGAGATCTGTGGAGTGGCTGAGTGTTGTAACAAAGGCTTTCTAGTTTTCTGTTTTCTTTGTGTTAATTTCATGGTCAATTTTGTTGCTTAATTGCAGCAAACTGATGGTGTCCTCTCTCTCTTTCTCTCTCTCTCTCCCCTGATTAACGCCAGACCATTTCATTCAGCTGGGGAAGCCTGAATTATGAATAAAATTAGAGAAATTGTTGAAGAAATCTTGTCAGATTTCTATAAAAGTTCTAAGTACAGTTTGTAACGTAATTACCTAACAACGAAGAAAATAACTCGCCACCATCAATCTCATCCTCCTCCTGGAGTAATTCACAGGAGTAACAACAGAATCACATGCATGGTGAATACTTTAGCATGAATCCGCTAGATATTCCACCAAAAAAAAAAAAAGTAGCTAAAAAAATGTCGCAGGTCACCACGGCCTCCAAAGAGCTGCAACTAGATATGTAACGTCACTAGATTCTGCGACTTTTCAGTCAAGCCAGAAACACTGGTGAGCTGCGAGGACTGGCTCTGGCCAGCTCAAGTAGCACCAGGTAGTCTGGGCTTGGTTTTGGAGGATACTATTGGTGGCGAGTGGATGGCGAGGAGCGGCATGCAGCTTGAAAAATTAAGTTACCCTCCATGCTGTTGGTTGACCCCATAAAAAGTCAGATGTTGCTTTAACCCCTTGGCTGCAGCTATTGTGGTGAGAGCGATACCCCTGGTGCGGCAATCCACACAAAAGTTACCTATTTTCAATGCAATAATTTTCATATTAATACAAGGATTGAAAAAAAAAAAACATGCACAAGAAAGCAAAATCTACCCACTTACCTATGAGCACAGTGAATGTCTAGATGCTCCTACAATGCCATAGAGAGAGGTGGAGGCAATGCCATGTTCGGTGTTTTTTTGCATCGCTGTAGCTGTCCATTACCTACCACCACCCATGCCGCCACTCACCACACTTCATTTCCTGACTGAACACCACTATACACATCACTTTCTTTGCATTATCTTGAATGAATCACTTAGCACTTCTAAGTTATTATTTTATGAAGATCATAAAATACAATAGTGTGATACTAAACTGTGAAAAACTACTCAGTAATAGTAAATTCAGTAATGCTAAACTCAATGAAAGATATTTACAAAGCTTAAACCAGATACTTTAATTTTCCTTATATTTTTGTCTCTTACACTTACTGTCTATCACTTATTTACATTTGTTCAGTCACTTTTCTAGAGGGGCTAGAAGTTGACGAGTGGGTGAGAGTCACGGTGGTGTAACTTACAGTGCACTCACATAACTCACGCACTACTAACTCGCGAATTATCTAACGGTGTCCTTATCTAAGACACCATTAACACCAAACTCACGGAAAATGCTCCAACTCGCGTTTTTCCACTAGAAAATTACTTATTTCCGAGGAGATGTTTAACTCACGGTATTGTAGCCACTACTCGCGACTGGAAGCCAATTATATTTAAGCACACAGTCCTTGTGATTGTGCAGCTAATCAAAACAATGCTTTCTTCACCCATGCCACCTATGCCTAGTGGCCAGTACGGCGACTAGGCCTACGAGAGGGATTTTTAGTCTACACGTGTGTCGTAACATACTGCGTATCATACAATGTGATTGTACAGTACTACAATACTACTTCAATTACTACATTTCCTACAATATTTGTGCAGTAACTATAATATTGCTGCAATTACTTCAGTATTAACTACAAATGCTAACATTAATACAATCATGTACTTTACAATATTACTACAATTAATTAATACAATTATGTAATACTGTAATTACATTCATACTATGTAACTACAAGGTTCCTACAATTCTGCTGTTACCAGAATTATTTATTTCACTTACTCATCATACAAGTTGAGTGCAACAGTAGTCATGAATGTATTAATTACATTCATACAAAGTAATTACAATATTCCTGCAATTATGTATCTTCCTTACTCATCATACAAGTTGAGTGTAATATCAGGCATTACTTAGGGCATATCACCATGTGTATTGTAATGACCTAGTAATTTTACCATTGCACAAATATATGTGTAGGTCTGCTTTCCATGCAGATTTGTGCTACTCTG
Source organism: Birgus latro (assembly GCA_018397915.1). Classification (NCBI taxonomy): domain Eukaryota; kingdom Metazoa; phylum Arthropoda; class Malacostraca; order Decapoda; family Coenobitidae; genus Birgus; species Birgus latro. Next base: position 33,092 of record JAGKTI010005895.1, read on the forward strand.
TCACTACAATAAGTTCTACGATGTTCAATTATCCTACATAATAGCTAGTATCATACATTCATACGATGTAATAACTTAGTAATATTACCATTAATCTTTCCAGTTCGCTACCTACATTATATCATCAGTCAAGGCATACATACACATAGTTTTGAAGTCTTATATTCCAATACAGAAATCTTATGCTTTAGAAATATCAGTAATTGTTCATGTAACATTCATAATAGATAATTTGTTCACTCTTACTCCTGTAAGAACATTCAGGTGAGACCCACTGAGTAGAGACAGATTGCCTATCTACTGCCAGACACCATTATCCCGTAAGGGGTGGCCATTTGACTTTGAGTTATTTATTTTACGGGGAGGGGCACTAACCCTCCACCAACCCACTTGTTGACACGTAGGGAGCACGTATGGTTTGGTTATATGGTTACCACCCAGCGTTGTAAATGGTTTCTTAACTTACAGGAAACCATTTGGCTTGTCACTCAATGTAAAGCCACCTGTAAAGGAAAGAAAAGCAGTAAGAAGTGACAGGAAAGATGGGAGAAATAGGAAGAGAGGAGGGCAGGCACAGAAAAAGAATGATAAAGACTAAGTAGGCAACACTACATATTGTACATATATGAATATTTCAACTAGAAACTTTTATATTAAAAAAAAAAAAAAGTAATTCTTATAACAATGTCACTATAATTCATATACTGTATATGCAGTACAAATATGTATATTAGTAGCTCTTGCTGTACTCTTAACATTGTAAATGAACTTGCATATAGGCATATATCTATACAATTATTTTTACTTGCTCAAATGCATTTAAGACATATTTCAAATTACCCCATGACGTGTATAACACATTTATAGTATGTTATTATTACACATTTTCTTTTACAAGGCCATATATTACTATTATAATGCATCGTGGGTCCGCCGTTGGGCGTGACCGAGCGATGTCGTAACTCTAAATATTAGTTGTGTATCATAGAGAGGTAGAGAGAGTAAGATAGAAGGGGGAAAGGAAATGACATTTGCAATTTCTCTGAGGAAGGCTAGATTGCATTGTGTCATCAGCTCCACTAGGAAGTGGCACAGCTCGCACTTTTGTCACCAAGGAAGAGACATACACACATACAGTGTTCTAGAATGATCTGGGGCACGCATAGGCCATATGACAGGGCTTTTCCATCGACCAGAAAAGACAGGACGAGATTCAAATTGACGAGAGAGGGCAGAGGGGCAACACACTAAGCAAGCAGTGGGGAGAAGAGAGCCCCTAGAGTTATCTAGCATACTCTAAGTTAATCTTGATCTTCCCTTGAAGACAGTAAAAACTAAGATCACTCCATTTTATCTACAACCACCTTCGGCCATCGCTACGAGACGTGTACTCCTACCTGCAAGCTTCGTCCCTGCCTTTTTGTGCTTCACAACGGCTGGAAACAATCAAGCAAAGAGTTCTTCTTCCAGGAAAGGACTGAAGCAGAAGCTACCACTGAGCTACACCCAGAAAATAGAGCTAGTTCGGAGGATAGACAATGGCAAGACAACAACAGCCTGAGCCACAGCCTGGCTCTTCCCACGCAGATGACGACAACGCCAACACAGTTTCGTCCTCTCTGCAGCTGATTTTAAGGGCTTCCTCAATGAGGCTGCTGAAGATGAAGCATTAATGCAGCAGCAGCATGAGGCACCATAGGCTAGTGTGCCGAAACCGCTACCCGTCTCTCACCGACGTAAGCATTGTCATCAGTAGGCTTAAGATAAATGCTTTTCAAAATTGTTTATTAACATACTAACATATGTAATGTCTTTTAACATTGTTTATTGTCATTATAAGACATGCAATACATACTTCTGAGACAGGATGTTAGTGTTAAGTGGTGTTAAGAAGGGTTCCGGTAGTGTTATACTAGGCTACCCGACACCATGACAGACTCAGATATATTTTTCCCCACAGGCAGGATTGGATGACGCAGAGAAGGATAGATTTTGGGATGATCTAATACGTGTAGTAGGTGGTATGGACAATGACAAGGTAATGGTTCTGGGAGGGGATTTAAATGGTCATGTGGGTGAAGCAGCTCAAGGTTATGAAGGAGTCCATGGGGGATGTGCATATGGTGTGAGGAATGCGGAAGGGGAAAGAATACTCGAGTTTGGGGAGGCTACGGATATGATTGAGTGCAACACACATTTTAGAAAAAGAATGAGTCGTTTGATTATGTACGAGTCCGGGGGAAATAGCAGTCAGATAGATTATTTTCTGGTCAGGAGGGTTGATAGGAGGTTAGTGAGGGATGTTAAAGTTATAGGAAGCGTGGAGTGTGTGCAGCAGCACAAACTATTGATTTGTGACATGGTGCTTGAGGAACGAGTGATGAGAAGGAGGACATATGTACCTAGGAGGATAATATAAAAGATGGGAAACCAATCAGTATGGGATGCCTTTTATAGTGAGATGAGGAGAGTGGTGGCTGAACAGGGACGTAGATAGAGGCGTTAATGAACAGTACACAACCTCTTGAGAGTTACCGATGCAATATGCGGATGGACAAGAGGCCCACTAAGATATAAAGTAACTTAGTGGTGGGATGAGGGTGTAGAAGATGCAGTTAAGGAGAAAAGAAGGCTTTTCCGGGAATGGAAGAAGGGTGGTAACAGGGAGGAGTACTTGGCTGCCAAGCGTAGGGCTAGAAGAGAGGTATACAGGGCGAAGTCTGAGTCACAGAGACTTTTACTTGATAATCTAAATCATGGGGAAAGGAAAAATATGATTTTTAGGGTGGCAAATCAGGTGAAGAGGGATAATCGGGATAGTGTGGGTGAGCAGTGTGTGAAGAATGATGAAGGAAGGGTTGTGGTAAACAGTGAGGATATTAAAGATGCATGGAGAGAGCATTATAGACGGTTGTTGAATGAGGTGTTTGACTGGGATAGAGAAGGTTTGGAGCCAGCAGATCCAGTGTTTGGCCCTTGGCCTTTGATTGACGCTGCTACTGTGAGTCAGGCAATAGGAAGGATGCGGGTGGGGAAGGCGGCAGGTGTGTCTGGGTTGACTGCCGAAATGTTGAAGGCCTCAGGAGATACTGGGGTGAGGTTAGTCACTGACCTGATAAATATGATTATATATGAGTGTGTTGTCCCAGATGATTGGCTGAAGAATGTAATTGTAAATGTGTGCAAAGGGAAGGGTGATGCCCTGGAAAGGGGAAATTACAGAGGTATAAAGCTCTTAGATCAGATAATGAAAGTAATGGAGAGAGTTCTAGAAGGTATGATTAGAGAAAGAGTGAATATTGATGAGATGCAGTTTGGGTTTATGCCAGGCAGGGGGGCCACTGATGCCATATTCATTGTTCGACAGCTTCAGGAGAAATATATTGGAAAGAAAAGGGAACTGTATTTTGTTTTTGTTGATTTGGAAAAGGCCTTTGACAGGGTCCCTAGAGAGGTGGTGAAGTGGGCAATGAGAAAGCTAGGGTTGGAGGAGTGGCTGGTTAGGGTGGTTATGGCCATGTACGTGGGTGCTCGCACCCAGGTAAGAGTGAATGGAGCTTTGAGTGATGAGTTTTCGGTGAATGTTGGTGTGCATCAGAGGTCAGTTTTGAGTCCCTTGTTGTTTATCATGGTGCTTGAAGCCCTCTCACATGACTTCAGAGATGGACTCCCATGGGAGATGTTGTATGCTGATGATTTGGAGTTGATTGCAGAGAATGAAATGGAGGTGGAAGAAAGATTTAAGAAGTGGAGAGATGGTATGGGGCACAAGGGCTTAAGGGTAAATGCAGATAAAACAAAAATGATGATATCTAGGGTTGGTGGCGGTACAATTAGAGGAGAGGGAGAGTGGCCATGTGCAGTTTGCCACAAAGGAGTGGGAAGTAATTCCATCTTGTGTAGTGTTTGTGATAAATGGGTGCACAAGAGATGTAGTGGTATTAGAGGTAGAGTGAGAGATAATGCTGATTTTATGTGTGCGGCGTGTTGGGGAGAGCAGGTGGAGACTGTTAGACGTGAAAGGATTGAACTTGCTGGTGAGTCTCTTGAGCGTGTGGAAGAGTTTTGTTATTTGGAAGACATGTTATGTGCTGGAGGTGGGGCTGGAGCTAGCAAAGTTGCTAGGATGAGGAGTGGTTTGAAGAAGTTCAGGGAGCTGTTGCCTCTCCTGACATTGAGAGGACTCTCCTTATGTGCTAAGGGGTCTTTGAATGCTGCATGTGTTAGGAGTGTGATGCTGTATGGTAGTGAGACCTGGGCAGTAAAGGAAGAGGATATTCGCAGGCTTAAACATACAGAAATGACAATGATTAGGCGGATGTGCAGTGCGTCACTGCGTGCAAGGCCTGGGGGGGCTGGGTTTACGATGGAAGAGTTGAGAGGTAGGACGGGACTGGAGTGTATTGGTGTTGTGATGAGGAGAGGTATGCTGAGGTGGTTTGGACATGCGGAGAGGATGGGGGATGGTAATTGGATACAGAGGGTGAGAGGTGTTAATATTGGGGGAGGGGTTGAGAGAGGTAGACCAAGAAAGACAGGGGACGAGGTCATTAAGTGTGACCTAAGGGTTAAGGGACTGAACAGGGAGGCTGCCAAAGATCGAGCAGCATGGAGAGCCGCCATTAGGTGACCAAGGCCGATGCATGCAAGCATGTTGGAGCCTTCAAAACTAAACGAAAACTAAACAAAGGTGTTTTTCTTTTTAAACTCACGTTTTTCCAACTCACGACGTGAGTTCAGAAGGAAATTACCGTGAGTTAGGTGAGTACAGTGTATATGGGTTGGTGTCACTTGAAGCATGGTGTACTGACTTGTTTTTTTCTGATGTTTTACAGTATATTCCGCATTAGAATTACTAGAAACAATGTTACTTGCAGAGAAAAAATTTGTGCAGCACATGAGGTAGTGTATGGGGTGAAGAGAAAACAAAAGGGGGTGCAAGGAGCAGCATGGTGGAATGAAAGGTGAGACAAGTTGTGGCACAAAATAACAAAGCATATAGTGTGTGGATGAGAAACAGGAGCATGGAGGAAGTTGAGAGATGGAAGAAACAGTTACATGCAGACAGGAAGAGGGAGGTGAAATGATTTGTAAGAGAGAGTAAGAAGAGAGTGGATGAGGAATTTGGAAAGAATTTCAGTGTAAACTGGATGGATGTAAGAAAATGTTCTGAAAAGTGGTAAAGAGAGATAGACAGGGTGCCAAAGAAGTTAGTTGGGGAGTTAAAGATAAAAAGGGTAGATTGCTAGCTGGGAAAGGAGAAAAAGTGAGCAGATGGAGAGAACACTTTAAGAAATTGTTGAACATAGAGAATGAAAGTAATGTGAGTATAAGTGGTGGGGGAATGGCTGGGAGATGGAGGGATGTGAGAAGAGAGGAAGATCACTAGGATGGAATCCACTCACTTGATGTAGTGCTGCCTACTTCTTCCTTAGCCTTTATCATTCTTTTTCTGTGCCTGCCCTCCGTTCTTCCTATTTCTCCTATATTTCCTGTCACTTCTTACTGCTTTTCTTTCCTTTACAGGTGGCGGCATTACATTGAGTGACAAGCCAAATGGTTTCCTGTAAGCCAAGAAACCATTTACAACGCTGGGTGGTAACCATATAACCAAACCATACGTGCTCCCTACGTGTCAACGAGTGGGTTGGTGGAGGGTTAGTGCCCCCCCCCCCGTAAAAAAAAAATAACTCAAAGTCAAATGGCCACCCCTTACGGGATTATGGTGTCTGGCAATAGATAGATAGATAGTTAGAATGAAGGAAGTCAAAATGGAACTGATGGAGTGTGTGGTGAAATGATGAAGCATGGGAGACACATAACAGTGGAACTGATGTGGAAGATGTGCAGATTGGCCTGGGAGGAAGGTAGAGTCCCGGAGGATTGGAAGTCAGGTATAGTTATTCCCTTGTACCAAGGAAAAGGGGAAAAAGAAGCATTTGGTAATCACAGGAACATATCACTTCTTAGTGAAATAGGAAAAGTATATGGTAGGATACTTTTTGACAGAGTTACGGAAATAACAGAGGAATAAGTTGGAGAAGAACAGGGAGGTTTTAGGTTGGGAAGAGGTTGTGCAGTTCAGATTTTCATTCATAGGTCTTTAATGGAAAAAGTTTCTAGAGAAGGGAAAGAAGTTGTATGTGGCCATCATGGATTTGGAGAAAGCATATGACAGGGTGGATAGACAAGGAATGTGGAAAGGTATTAAGAATATATGGAGTAAATGGGAAGTTGTTAAATGCAGTGAAGACTACGAATGAGGCTGCCAAGGCTGCAATGCATGTGAACAGTGAACTGAGTGAATTTTTCTATTTGAAGGTTGGAGTGAAACAGGGATGTGTCATATCTCCATGACTGTTCAATTTGTATATGGATGGAGTTTTAGAAGAGATACAAGGTAGGACAGCTGATGTTGGAGTGACCCTAGAGAGAGAGGGCAGTGTTTGGAAACTCCCTGTACTGTTGTTTGCAAATTATACTGTTGAGAAACAGGATTTGCCAGTTAGGCAGTGCTGGAGTATTCCCGACGATACTCGAATTTCTCTGCTACATGTCAGAGTTGCCAGTTTGCCTGCTATTTGTGAGTGGAGGTATTTTGTAAAGTTATACAGTACATTAATTTCTGTGCTTTTCCTCTATAATGTTTTATTTATATCCCCTTTCTTTCCTATGCCACTTTAGGCTGATATGGTTACCACCTGAGCTATCTAATCTCTATCTTAAGGAAACCTGATAATCACAAAACCTGCAAATTCCCCAAATATCCTGTGAACAATATTTAATTTTGCCAAATTAAGCAGGAAACAGCCATAGCTGGGAACACTGCCATCTAACCGTTCCAAGAAGCAAGCTGGGACGAGACCAGGAGTCTCTTTCACACACACACACACACACACACACACACACACACACACACACATACAGTGCCTAAGAGAGCGATAGGACAAGCTGGATAGAGCACTAAAGTTTATTTAATTTGTGTGACATGAGATATACTCTTGTTAAGTATGCCTCCACAACAATTTCAACATCTATAGATTCACAAACAATAACAAGATGGAAAGTCTATACTGTGAAGAAAGTGAGAAGCGTTAATGCTGGGGCCGGAGTTGCAAGGGGTAGACCGAAAAAGACCGGTGACGAGGTCATTAACCCGTGGATAGCGAGCCACGGCTGAGGCTGGGTTTTTACTTCTCTCACCATCCCATCCATATCCTGTATATATTGAACAACCATGAGGACATCACACACCTTTGATGCACGCCCACACCAATCGTGAACATTCATTTAGATGCCCATTAACCCTTACACATGTGTGTGAGTGTGTATTTACCTAATTGTATTTACCTAGTTGATTTTTCCTAGTGAAGATTTTCCTTTGTTAAGATTATAATTCCTCCTCCTTTTCTTAAAGTTCTGTCTCTTCTCAGTATATTGTATTCCTCAATGTTTGGGGTATCGTTTGATATCTTTGGGGCTAATTTGGTTTCATGTAAGCAGATAATATGTGGTTCCTTTTCTTTGGTATAGTCTTTCATCTCTAATAATTTAGACACCATTCCATCTATATTTGAATACATCAACTTCATCAACTTGTTTACATACTTGCCACAGCTTGAGTCTGCTACTTTCCTGATTTTTAATCCCTAATGGTTATTTTATTTTATTTTTTTTTAATGCAAAGAAGAAGGAACCAAAGGCCATGGGCCCGCATACTGTTCCTTCCAAGAAAAAGCAAAAACAATAAAAAAGAGAGCCAAATTCAAGATCCATTCATTTCGAGATGCCTGGACACACTGCATTTGAAAGACTGGAGATCATAGGAAGTAGGGAATACAGACAGAGGAAGACAGTTCCAGAGTTGATCAGTTGCATAAATGAAGTACTGGGAGTAACGGTTAACTCTTGCATTAGAGAATTGGACAGGAAAAGGATGAGAGTTTGTTGCTACACAGGAACTACGTGCCCGTCGTAGAGGTGGAGGGATACAAGCAGACAGTTCAGAGGAACAGTGACCGTTGAAGTAGCGATAGAAGAGATAAAGATGCAACAGTGCGGCAAAGTGACAAAGGTTGAAGGGGATCAGTAATAGGAGGAGAGTTAATAAGACGAAAAGCCTTTGACTCCACTCTATTGTCAAGAATTGCATGTGGGGAACCTCCCCACACATACCTTTAACTTTCATACCTTCAATCCAGTTACTTTGTAAAAAAATTCATACTTCTCATCCTCAGATCTTTCCTCGTTCTTTGTTTTTTCTTCCCACCTCTTTTCCTTTAGTATTCCCAATTCTTCCTTAATTAGGAATTTATTTTTATCCATACCTTTTTCTATCTATCTATCTATTGCCAGACGCCTTAATCCCGCAAGGGGTGGCCACAAACAAATCGCCTCCATGTCACTCTGTCCCCTGCCATTTCACTACCACACTCCCAACTCACACACCCCTCTCTCATATACCTCTCCACTCCATCCCTCCATCTCATCCTCGGCCTCCCCCTCCCTCTCGCCCCCTCCACCTCACTCACATACACTCTCCTCATCAGTCTTTCACTCTCCATCCTCTCCACATGACCAAACCACCTTAACGTGCTTCTCCTAACGCTTCCCATCACATCCTCAACCACACCACAATGCTCCTTCACCTCCTCATTTGTTAGTCTGTCTCTCCACGTGACTCCACATGCTCCTCTCAAATAACTCATTTCCACTGATCTCACTCTTGACTTCTGTCCTTCCAACAGGGTCCAAGCTTCACTTCCATATGTCAGAGTTGGTATCACAATACTGTCATGTAACATCTTTTTCACTTCCATGCTCACCTCCCTGTTTCTTATTACTGCTTTCAACGAACCAGCAACCTTCCTTCCCTGCTGCACCCTTTCAAGCACTTCACCCTCCAGACTTCCATCCTTACTCATCACACTGCCCAAGTACTTAAATTCACTCACATTCTCCATATCCTTCCCATCCAATCTCACTGTACATTCACTGGCTTCACTTCTCTCGAAGACCATCACTTTACTCTTCCCTACATTCACCTTTAGATTCCGTTTTTTACACACTCTCCCAAACTCATCTACCAAGCCTTGCAGCTCCCCTTCATCTTCGCTCAACAACACAGTGTCATCTGCAAACAACAGTACAGGGAGTTTCCAAACACTGCCCTCTTTCACTAGGGCCGCTCCAACATCCACTGCCTGACCTTGTATCTCTTTTATAACCCCATCCATATACAGATTGAACAACCATGGAGACATGACACATCCTTGTTTCAATCCAACCTTCAAATGGAAAGATTCACTCAGTTTGCCATCCACACGCACTGCAGTCTTAGCACCCTCATACATACTCTTCACTGCCTTCAACAACTTCCCATCCACTCCATATATTCTTAATACCTTCCACAAACCTTGTCTATCCACCCTGTCATATGCTTTCTCCAGATCCATAAAGGCTGCATACAACTTCTTTAATTCCTCATTTTCCATGAGTTTCTTTCCATTTTTTAGTACTTCCTCCAGTTTTCGCACCCTGGAAGTTACTTTCAGGGGCCTTGACACATTTCTGTCATACTTCCCTAGCCTTTTATGTTCCTCTTTGTCTTTATCACAGATTTCCTCTGATACTTCCTTCATCCATCCATCATCCAATCCTACATTGCCCCATATGGAGCATAGAAGCCAGGGGCTAGGCAAGTTGGTCCTGACATTCAAGATGAGAGTGACCAACCTCACTCATCCATGGGTGGCATTATGTGAGCAATAAACCCCAATTATCCCTTGGGGGTAGGGGGTTTTCAAGAATTCTCCCCCAGTATCCCTGCTTGTCGTAAGA
>JAGKTI010005896.1:13110-30666 GCA_018397915.1 Birgus latro
TCTCTCTCTCTCTCTCTCTCTTTCTCTCTCTCTCTCTCTCTCTCTCTCTCTCTCTCTCTCTCTCTCTCTCATTCTCCAATAAGCCTTCCCACCATCCCCGATAAGAGCATTTCCCACACAGATAACAATTAATATATTTTCCCGTCAACTCCCACACCCCACCAAACCCTTCTCCTTCAGTCAGTTGGCCGTCGTAGTTGGCACAGATTTCGCCGTGCCTGGTTCGTAGCGCCGCGTTCTTGGCGATCTATTCTTCTCACACGCAACTTTTGTATGTTTTGTGTAATTGTTTAACCAATTTACACTCCCTTGTATTTTATGTATATCTGGTTAATAATTCACTCCTATTACGTATTTTTCATTTTCGTCATCCTTGCGCCTGCGCTCAACTAAAGAGAGACTTTTCTGATTGGGGGGGTTAAGTATAGCCTTCATTAGCCCCTTCACTATTAGAGATCCTTCCCAAGTTGAATAAAATTGTCTGGTGACAGCAGGAATAAACCAATCCTCACCGGACTGAAGGGATTTATCTTGATACACTTTGCAACCTACGTACAAGAGGAGTATTAAGGTGTAATGCGCAGAATAATTCGCTGAGGAAGAAGTGTTGCAAAATCTCAATACTCACAATTCGAGCCATTTTTCCACTTTGGTGGGCCGTTTGACTATCAATGTGGACTGTTTTCTCGTTTTTTGCGGTATGGCTGATCTTGACGGCGGGTCTGGCTTTCCTCCTGGCTGCTTTTCTTGACGGTAAGTTGACGGCGAGGTTGTTATTGACGTTTTTATTGAAGGAGTGAATTGTGTTCTAGAGTGTGCGTCTGTTGGGTTTGCAAGGTTACGTATAACTGTAGAATAATAATCAAATCCAGCAATTTTCTCTTAGGCTCGTGTCTTTTTTCTCTGACGGTAAATTGATCGGGTGACAGGTATTGACGAAGCTGAGACAGGAAGAAAATAAGTGTGTTTGCTCATATCAGCTTAGTGGTAGGCTTGCAAGGTCACTGCGTTCTGCCTGTTGTAAGTCAGTCCGTCTCATCACAGTGGACTTCCAGACATCACTGCCCTCCTTCCCCCAAACACCTCATCCTTGCTCCCTATCTCTTAGCAGTGTCAAAACATCACTGTCCTTGGGAGAGTTGTGTCTAGGTACCTTCCTCTTGTTGGATGTTAATTTCCTTTGACCTCCTTGTTGTTCATGAGGAGTACTGTGGATGAGAAGGTATTCCTTCTAAGCGTGTCTGTAGGGCCGTATTCTAAGTAGCATAGATCTTAGCACCTGTTCTCTACCAATTTCCTTGCACGATTTATTGGACATCGCACCTTATTGATTCTCCTGTATGCTACTTATACAAACTATGTTGATATTAAGCAGATAGACAGACGCAAAAATAAGAGTGTAAGATGGAAAATAAATCGCTAAGAGGGAGGTTCCACGAGATCTCCAAAGTCATTTCGAATACAACTATTATTTCTACTGATTTTTAGATTTGTAAATGAGGAGTATTGTAACTAAATACTGTTGCGTCTAGGAATGTGTTTTGTGCCGGTGGAGCCTAATTTCCGGTGATCTTGGGACGGCGGATGAGGAGATGGATTGGGTTAGGAAATTATTACAAAAGTTTGAAAAGACGGAAGCGTGTGTTAGCAGCAAGGAATCTTATGTTCTATTTTTGCTGCTATATTTATTGGCAGGGAGACTTTATTTTATTTTATTCTACTGGTGTGTAGAATCGAGCCACAAAAGATATATAGATGTTTTATTATCATTTTTTCTGTGGCTAATGTTAGTCAGGTATTAGGGATACGAAGCATCTTCCCACGACTATAAGATTCCAAACCTGTTCGTCCAGATCCTTTTGACTCCGATCGTGAAAATACGACAGATTTTTCATTTATTTCTAGAGGATATCACTGTATATCTGGAACCCTCTGTTACTTTTTCATACGGGTAATACGGGATGTGTAATACGTTCATAATATAGTGTGCTCGTATTATAAGTGAGGAGGGTGTAATAAAGGTTATGTGCCTGGCAGTACTGAGATAAGCTGAGTGAGATGACCAAAATGGAGAGAGAGAGAGAGAGAGAGAGAGAGAGAGAGAGCGAGAACATTGTCAGATGATGAGGAAGGGGATAGTCGGTTTACTTTCACCCGACGGAGCTGGGCCACTCACACTACTAGAGTGTTTTTTTTTTTCTCTTTTTTTGCACGGAGGAAGGAAACAAAGGCCAGGAGCCTGCAAATTGTTCCCTCCCAGAAAAATAAAAGACAAGATAACAGAGAGCCGAATTCAAGATCCGTTCATTTCGAGTACTGTCATGGTTACATGAAGTTCTGTAAGCTTTAGTTGTGCCAAAAGTGAGTCATGTTGGTTAGTAATCAAATTAACCATTTGGCAATCTACTGAGGTGAGAGGGGGGTTACAGATCTTCGTCAGGTTAAAACAAACGTGCTGTACTGTGTTGTCGGCGGAAAGGGTCGTCATTGAATAGGGACAACAACACATGACGGTCTCTTCGTCGAAGCCAGCACTTACAGGATGCAGCGACGGGCAGTAGGCTGATAGAGGGCGATAAATATGGACGTGTTTCTTCCTTTCGCGCCAAATATAATGGAGTCAAGGTAACGCACCTAAATGGGACTGGCATTGTTTAGCATATCACACGCACTCCATCTACTGAGCCACCTCGTACGTCTGAACCTTCATTGTTGTACTTCCTTATGGGAGAGTCAGGCTGGAAGTTGGGTTAGGTAAGTTTGGTTAGACTAGGGAAGGTTAGGTTGTTAGTTTAGGTTGGATTGGGATCTGTTGCGGTGAGGTGGGGTGGGATGGGTTGGGTTGGGTTGAGTGGGGTAGGATTGGATTAGACTAAGTTGGACTGGATCTGTTTAAGTTAGATAACGTAGGATTAGGTGAACTAAGTTAGATTAGGTTGGGTTGGGTAGGATTGAGTTATAATAGGTTAGGCTTGGTTTGTTCGGGTTAGGTAGAAATGGATTTGGTTAAGTTTGGTAGGATTAGGTTACTTTAAAACTAGGTTAGGTTACAGTGGGTTAGGTCTGAACATTTTGGATTAGTTTAGGAGTGAATAGTTCATATTAAGTAAGCCTGGATTAGTTTAGGTTGCACTTCAGTATGTAATGACTGAGGAGGTAGATATGAGAGGCTAGGCTGATTACATTTCTTTGTGTGATGCCTGGGTAGGAAGTTTGAAAGTAATAGAGCGTGTATGTGGACAAATCGAAGTGGGGGCAGACATAACAAACATAAGTGAAATGAGTGCGTTAAGTTGATTGGGAATTTTAGAGCAATAGAGTACAAAGCAGTACACAGGAAAGCAAACAGCAACAGACCTTTGATCCTTTCGTGGCTGCTTGGTATGGGGAAGGTCATGATTAATAAAACGTTGATCTGGTGTAAAATTGATAACCTTTATGTCGCGTCCATCCCAAATGCTTACTGATGGGGGCGAAAGTTCATTACTGTAACCTATTAAAGTTCTCACCCACTCCCACCTCGGTCTAGTGGGGTCATGTATGAATTATAGTAATGCAGACACCCCGCCGCACCCGCCTACGCCAGCAAGCATTTAGTGTGGAAGCGCCCTTAGAGATGGAAATGTTTACCTCAACACAACGATCATAACATTTCTTTTTTAATCTCCGGACGATTACATTCTACTTAGAAGGGATTTTCATGCTGGATTTGTTAGATGTAGCCTTCATTACATCCACCATCGAACCTGGACTAAGGTTTTATGTTCACTCGTGTCTATTTGTTTCTGTATACCTCAGACAGTTGTTATCGGATTTCAGTGAAATGTGGATAGGTAGGCGGTGGGTCAAGAAAGAGTTTATTAGATTTTGAGGTGGATCCGTATCTGGATGCAGGAAATCTTAAATTTTATTGGCGTTGGCGGTGGTGTGCAGCTCTCTATGGGTGCTTTCATGTTGACCCTTTTATTAAGAGAGACTTTCCTAACTTCAGTAAAATCGCCTGGGAGTAGGTAAAACAACTAAAGAATTTACCTTTTTATTACAATACCGTTTTTTTAATTGTATTCTTGTTATTACTCGACGATTTTATTTAACCTAGGAAGGAGCTTTAGTTGTGATAGGGTTAATTAAAGCTTCTCAGGCCCCTGCATTTTGAAATTTTACATAGAATAAAATCGTCAGGAGATAGCAAGGATAAGGTATGTTTTTTTTTTTTTTAATGATTTAAAGGCAAGACTGAAAGAGAGTTTCAAGGAAATCTGTTACGGCAAGGAGAAAGTAATACTTTTTGAGTGTGAGACACGAAATCCAGGTGACATAGGAGGTATCTTAGCATCTGTTCCTGAGCAATTTATTTGCGTTCTACTTGTTCGTATTTCCACGAATGCAATTTATATAACGTTAATATCGACATACTTTGGACAGGTGAAACAAAGAAAATGTTAAATTCCAATAGGTAAAATAAATCGCTTGGGAAAAGTTGTTAGGAGATCTGTTAAGGCAGCCGGAATAGGGTGCTTTGACTGTGTGTAGCATCCAATCCTACAGAACAGGATCGGAGGGGAGTGGTGAACGCTGGATGTATGCTGTGTTCTGCCTGTTATTAAACAAGGGGGACAAGAGAGAGAGAGAGAGAGATTGTGCGCGCGCGCGCGTTTATATGTGAGGGCATTGTGCTTCTGTCAGTGTCTGTCTGTATGTGATTTTGTGCGTGCATAATTTTGTGTCTGTGTGTGTGTGTAACTCACCAGGTCATCAGGATCATGTGATGGTTGTGATCATCAGCATTTTACCCTCCCGGAAGAGCTGAGAACTCATTTGTGTGTGTGTGTGTGTGTGTATTTACCTATTTGTATTTACCTATTTGTAGTATACAGGAATTGAGCTAAGCTCGTGTTGTCCTGTCTCCGTATCTGCATTTATCTAATCTAGTTTTAAACACATGAATGTTTTTTGCCTGCACCACCTCTTCGTCTAAGTCATCGTGTGTGTGTGTGTGTGTGTGTGTAAAGGTGTTTTTCCCCTGTTAGTTTTGAATTGGTTTTGCCTCGTTTGATTGTTCATCGGTGTTGTCTCCCGGTTCCCTGTGCTCTCCTTTGTCTCCTCTACTCTCCTTTTTTCTTTCTTTTCCTCTATTGGCCCCTCCCACACACCTCCCCTTTTCTCTTCTGCTTTTTCTCCCTTTCCTTCATCCTTTCTTCCCCCCTTCTTCCCTTCCTCAGTTCACCACTTCTCTCCCTTTGTTCTCCTAGCTAATTCTTTCCCTTTGTTCTCATTTCATTTATTCCCATCACTTCACTTCACTTCACTTCACTTCACTTCACTTCACTTCCTTCCCTTTCCTTCCATTGTGTTCCATTCCATTCCTACCCCTTCCTTACCTTACCCAGAAACTTCTTTACCCATCCCATCCTGCATTTGAATAATTCAGTGGAAGTGTTAATATTCAGTAAAGGATTTTGAAAGTTTTGATAATTAGTAACTGGATGCATTGCCCATTTCATTGACTGCCTTTTTTTTTTTTTTTTCCTGAGTCCTCCAGACCCGTCTTTAAATAGTGAGAAAGATGGTCAGGATGATGATGGTGATGTCTAATATGGATATGTAATTATGCCTCAGATACATCTGTGAAATTGCACTGCTGTGATTTAGGTTTTTGATTTTGACATATTTGGCTCAAATTACAGCTGGTAGCATAATAATGAAGTAAGGGACTCCAGCTGGATGTGGCTAGTAAGCATTTAAGTCTGAGAGATTGTAGGGATCTAATAATCACATAATGCCACTTAAGAGCAAGTAAAATTGGTCACGCTCACCTTGAATGTCTGGACTAGGTAGCATATCCCTGGGTCCCTACACTGCTGATTTAGCAGTAAAGGATGAGGCAGTAGAGCACAAAAGAAACAGCTTACAGCACCTTCTATGAAATCAGTAATGGCTAATTTCATAGTGCCTGTTTCAAGGAGTAGGGGTGTTGAGGCCTATGCAACAACTAATTCAATTTTCATGGAGAACTTCTGTCTATCTATCTGTCTGTTGCCAGACACCTTAATCTCATAAGGGGTGGCCACAAACAGATCGCCTCCGTGTCGCCCTGTCCCCTGCCATTTCATTGCCCTGCTCCCAGCTCACACACCCCTCTCTCATATACCTCTCCACTCCATCATGGAGAACTTAATGTATAAATATTATACAGTACCCAGTTTCCTATCACCTGATCGAACTGGGTAACTCCGACAACTTAAATATTAAGTCATGGTTGTATAAACTCTGATGGGCCAATGGTATGGCATATAAGTGAATTTCTGTGCTTGGTTGTCATATCAACCCTTTCAGTCTGACTTTGCTTGGCCATCAACCAAGCTGACTATGCCTGTCCAGCAGCTGAACTGATAGAGGTTAGGGATCTTTGTCAAATTAGAGTAAAGACACTTTAGTCCTGGTTACTCACGTCTATGAATTCCACAGGTATTTTGAAGCGTGATGGTTCGGGCGGGTCTCGTGAAGGCCAGCGTGACTCCCCCAGGTCCATCCTGAAGCACCACTCCTCCTCAGACTCCCGCCGTGCATCCTTCTCAGAGTCCGAGCACCCCAGGGGCATCCTAAAATCTGACAGTCCCCTCCCGCCACCCGTGGGATCCCCAGAACACGAGGCCAAACTCCTGCGTGGCGTCCTCAAGAAAGATTCAAGCCTGGAGGACTCTAAGGAAATCAAGTCTATCCTGAAGCCAGAGTCAGAGTCCCTGGAACCAGATCATTCCTCAGACTCATCTTCAGGTGGGATTTTTTTTTTTTTCTCCCATCCCCTTCCCTGTGTTGGTATAATAAATCTTTTTAAATGTCAGGGATGTATTCCATAACACAGTATCTTAACTTATTCTATGCAACTGTTGCTATAAACTGGAGAAAACTGTCCCTCATAGGCATGAATCAAACTTTAATAGTTATTTTTTTTTCTTATACTGCTGTGGACTTAGTAGCAGAAAAAAGGAAGTAAAAAAGTAATGTACCATACAGTATAGCAAAAACTTTCTATATTTTCTGTTCTTCAGGTGTGGGTCATCTATTTCATTTTGATTTTTGCTAGATAATTATCAGCATTAATCCTTTAACTACAGTGTTGTGTTTTATATATTTTAATCATCAGTTGGGAGTCTTCTCTTGTATTTTTGCTAGTCGGATAATTACATGCAACTTTAACTTATGATTCTTTTATCTTCTGCTGTTTCTACCAGCAGATGATTTTGCTCAGCATAGGGGAGAATTTTCACACTGGCGAAGATTTATACAGCATTTTCTTACCCATTGACTATTAGAGGTCTGTCCTAAATTGCCTAAATAATTTGCATATTAGCTAAAAGAGTAAGGTAAGGGAGTACTCTTTTAGTGTAAAGGTTAGACTTCTGGTGGTCTCTTAATCTCTATAGCAAATTCCTTAATCCTGGAAACAGTGGTCACAAATAAATCTCCCCATGTCATTGTTCTCTCCCATCAGGCTGCAGGCTGCCTTCCCTCCTACGTACACCCCCCGCCCCTCTCTCACATACCTCTCCACTCCATCCCTCCGTCTCATATTCAGTTTTCCCTTTCCCTCCTCCTTCTCCACCCCACTTACATACTCTCCTATTCAATCTCTCATTCTCCAGTTTCTCCATGCTATGCTGTTCAGTCTCTGGGAGTGAAGGGGTTGACAACAGTATCCATAAACACCTGCTGTTTAATGATGTCTACTTTTATTCATGCTTGCAACAACCAGTAGATTTTACGCAGCTTAGGTAAACTTCTTGCAGCAGAAGTGGTAGATAAAAAAATCTTCATCAACCCTTAATATTGTACAGTAGTATGATAATATCTTCATTTCATTTTTTTTTTTTTTCTGCCACCACCTCCTAGCTCTGTTTGACTTATGGGAGACCTCTTGTAATAAAGGTGATAGTTATACTCTCCATTAATCCCTACAGTATAATGAAGTTGATGGTGATGGTGGTGGTCGTTTAATATTTTTTCTCACTACTGTACTTCCATATGAATTTGAGCATCTCAGGAAATTGCATGTAATGAAAGAGAGAAATACTGTTGTCATATATACTTGTTAAGAGAGATATAGAACTGCAAATTGGGGACCCATTATGTGTTATGACAGTATATAGTGTACTTTTATTCCTTTTTAAGCACCCAGATTTTATATACAGTATTTACACCCTAGCTTTACAAGTGTATTAGGGTCAAGATGGGGATGATATGAAGTATCCTTATATTATTCTCTTTTCTTTCTTTCATTTTACAAATCAGTGTTCCCTGTATACATGGGAGAATCTCATTCAGATGATGGTCCCTTTTTATGGTTGCTGATGAGGCAGTTTCCTGTGGTTGTTACCATGGGGTTCAGTCCCTGCATTAACATTTTTTTTTTATCATATTTTTTACACAGTACTCAGATGTTTACACAGAATACAGTCTTAGAGTTCTTCAGAGGGTGTATCTGTTATGTGACTTACTTCGTCACTGCAGTGACCTGTTCATTTTATGTTATACATCCTAACATAAGTCAATCAGTTTAATTTCAGCTCTGGGCACCCCCTCATAATAATGGATTTAATGAAAGCTGTACAGTATTAAGCATCTCCAGTTACCCCCCCCCAAAAAAAAAAAATTATTGGTTGATTGCAGGAACAAAGAGAAAAGGCATCCTCTTAGTGAAGAAAATAATATACAAAAGTCAATGAGCTCATGCAAAAAAAAAGAAAAAAATGATTGACTATGGACATTGGTGTTCTTGTACATACCCTGTATTCAGAACACACATAAAGTATAATTATGATCAGGTGATTTTTGGTGTCTACATGCTGTTCAGGGTACATTGTATCAGTGATTTTTTGCAGTTCTTCAAAGTAACCCCAAACATGGATACACGTGGGTATTTTATTCAAACTAAATGAACACCATTTTACTTAGGCAAGGAAAATTCAAGTATTCTAAAGGTTACTGGAGATAGTTTTATTCATGCCATTCATTTAGTTTTCTGAGTCATTCCTCCCCAAGCATACTGTCTTACGTCCCATCTTTGTTGCCAGATGATGTCACACTGACCACTGCCAACACCCCACAAGCCCCCGAGAGCCACATTGCCGATGCCATCCGTGATATTGACCCAGTCAGACACAAGGATGACCCACACAAGGCTGATGGTTCACTCAAGTCTGAGCACCACCTGGCAGATCTGGCTGAGGCTTTGAGGCAGGTTGAGCCAATCAAGGCCAAGGATGATCTCGCCGAAGCCCTGAGGCAAATCGAGCCAATCCGATCCAAGGAGAGGAGCAAGGAGAAGGACGAGGGGCGGGTCAGGGAAAGGGATGAGTGGGCTCGGGAGAGAGATGAGTGGGGCCGAGAGGAGAGCCAGACAGTGAGTGTAAAGGAGTTCTCATCATCCAGTAAAGTGACCTCCAGCATGGCCACACTCCTCACCACCCAAACAGCCTCCATCACCACAACATCAGAGTCAGAACACCGAACCACTAAAATGGAGGCCATCAGTCGCCGCAAGAGCTCTCACTCTCGAAGATATGACGAAAGGTGAGTACTGAACGTGGCTTTTTCAGTAAGTCCTCTTTACACGTCAGCGTTTTTATGTTTCTTTTAGTCTTTAACTCTCACAAGTCCCTCTGATTTACACTCAGCGGAGTATAATTATTTGATGATAGCTGGAACAGAATACTAGAACAGCCACACCAGTGAGAGGATTATTGATAACAATATTAACACCTTCAGGCCTCTGTAACTCACTCTCAGCTGAAAAAATTGTCTGGTACAGGTATTAATTAGAATCAGTGCTATAGAGTGATATGACTATAAGAGGATAACTGGTAAGTACATAGTAAATTAAACAAGAATTGCTTATTAAGGCACTGTACTGTAAAGTAGTTATCTGTAAAACTGATTTGCTAATTTTGCACAGTGTTTGAAAATGTTAATATATTTTGAAATTTATACCTGACTTTGTAATGAGGGCTAGCTGCATTTTACTGCTTATTATTATCTGTATTTGATTCATGTAGGAAGTATGTGTATGTCTTTCACGACAACAACATCATCTTTGCTGATTAATGTTGCCAGAAGCAGAAACATTTATTTATTCATCTTTTTTCCTTTTTCCTGATTTATTAGTTACAGTACCTAAGTCTTCTTTATTTAGGCCTTGATAAAATTGATAAACCATTACAAAGGTACAGAAACAAAGACACATAATGTTGGCAAATTTAGTAACATTATCTTTGTCATTATCATCCAGATAATTTTTCCCTCATATGATTATAGTAACAGAGCTGAAAACGTTGAAATGCGTGCTGTTTACTTCATGCTGTCTTTCAGGTGTATATTATGGAGTTCCAGACTTTACCCTTTCATAAATTTATCTGTGATGAAGTAGATGCATGCATAACCAATACATACATGAGTGTTACAGTAATATATCATTGCCCAGGCTGATGAAGGCCACAGTAAAGAAGACTAAGATTGTATCATCATCATCATCCAGACCTCCTTTCCCACCCTAGGGCAGGGTGAGGAGTAGCATTGTCCAGACAGACTAAGACTGTATTATCTTTATATTTTGGTACAGTTACTTATGTTAATTTTGAGATTGTATGGTTTTGATCTCAGTTTAAAGCCTTAGCTCATATTGTTGTCAGTGAAGGGGAGTCCTTGGCACCACTTCCTTACCACTTTATTGCTGCTAGTGGCATGTTAATAGTTTCTTGTATTGAAAAGACATAAAAAGACTTACACAAGAACAACAAGACAGTTTACCTAATAAGCAACTAAAGACAAGGTGCCAGAAACCCTCCTAAAAATAAATAACCAAGGATGAGGTACAAGAAACCCCCATGAAAATAAATAACTAAGGACGAGGTGCTAGAAAGCCTCCTGAAAATAAATAACTAAGGACGAGGTGCTAGAAAGCTTCCTGAAAATGAAAAACTAAGGATGTGGTGCTAGAGAGCCTCCTAAGCTGAGAAGAATACAGGTGTTTATTATTGTGCTGTCCCTTATGTGCTGATCCCATGGTATCATCATTTGCCAAATATGTCAGTTTGACCTACAGTGATTATATTTTTGGGATTTCATTATATTTGTAATGATAAGTCAGTGTACTGTCTATCTATCGATCTATTGCCAGATGCTTTAATCCCGTCAGGGGTGGCTGCAAACAAATCGCCTCCATGTCTCCCTGTCTCCCGCCAGTTCACTGCCGTCCCCCTGCTCACACTGCACTCTCTATATATACTTGCTAGGGTCGTACATTAGCAGCTGCATGTATCCGTAATTCATGTACAGTATCTTGATACATAAAAATTACAGCGCTGTACAGTATTGGTCATTTTGCTATGGTGACAGAATTTTTATATTGTTTACTCTAATACTAGTTGTATTAGGTTTGGGGAAGCTGTTGATGATACATTTGATGTTCATGCTACTGCCAGACTGTTTTAATTAGGCTGGGTAGACCTCATGGCTTTTTTTTTTTTTTTTTTTTTTTTTTTTCCCCCCCAGACAATATTTTAAGATTAGGGAACTGTCTGACAGCATTTTTATTTTGTGTGGTACTGCAAGACAGTTTTAATTCGGTTGGAGTGGCTCCTGGTGAAGGGATAAGAAACATTCTCTGGTAAAGTGAGTGATTTATGCAGTCCCACCACTAAGCTTAACCCTTCATTCTGATCATGTCTTTTTGTTCCTTTAATATCTTCCAACCAGCTCACAGTTTTATTCAATTTGGGGCAGATCTTTAGCTTTGTAGGGGTTTATAAAGATTATATCTAACTCCTCCAGTTCAGTAAGTTTATCCTAAGGCAAACAAAATCATCTGGAGAGACCAAGAATAAAGTACATGTCATTAGACTCAGGGGATTAATCTTGGAGGTAGCAAGAATGATCTGCAAAGATTATCATCATATTAAAGGTGTTAACCTCCTCCCTCTGGCACAGTGGGCCTCTCCTAAGCTCAGTGCCAGAGTTGGTTGGTAGCCAGAAAAAAAATAAAATAAAAAAGATGTGTGTTAAAATGTTTAAAGATAGAAAACTAAAATATTTACTTCTCTATGATTAGGAAGGCACTGTGATTTCTTATTCGGTTAAATAAATGAGCCATCCACGTGTAACGTTTTTTCACATTCTTGTCATGCGTTGGATCAAATAATTTATGGCCACCGAGTATCCTTCATAGTTTTTTTTTTTTTTAAGTTACCTATATGTGAGTATTTCATGGCCTTTTACAGTGATGTGCTGCATATTGTATCTCTAAGTTACCTAAATATTTTATGGCCTTGTACAGTGATGTACTGTATACTGTTTCTGTCAGTATGAATGTGCAATACATAGTTTTCATTGTAACTCAGGGATGGATTCCGAAATGTCGCAGATTTTCCATCCAATTTGAGATGGAGTGGCAATATGGAGAGCATGGAGATTGAGAAACTGATGAGAAGGGTTTATATGAGTGAGGTTGAGGGAGGGAGAGAATGATAACGAGGGATGGGGTGGAAAGATGTTTAAGAGGCGGAGGTGTGAGTTGGAGGGAGTCCAGCCTGATGACAGAGGACAAGGTGACATGGAGGTGATATGTTTGTGGCCACCGTTTACAGGATTAAGGCAACTGACTATACAGTAGACAGATACTGAAGATAGTTTGGTAAGTTTAATTGCAGGAAGCTGTCAGATCATGTTTTTTGGTTCTTAATTGGCAAGTTTTCTGTAATATTCTCTAGATTTATCTGCATCAGTATGGTGATGTACTGTACTTTTCATTTTATTCTTGGGACTGCTAAATTACAGTATTTCATTCAGCTTTGGAGATATTGTACAAACTGGTGAGCATGAATATAACTTGTATTAATTCACTTAGTGCTATATTAAGTCATTTGCTAGCAATAGGAATTACATAATAAATAATCAGTGTCATATACAGTAAACCCTCACTATGTCGAACCGTTTAACCCAAAGTTCAGTTACATTGATATCTGTGAGCCAAGTGAAGAGCCTTTCATGAATATCAGATAAAAGGTTGACTTATTAAGGTAATGCAGCCAAAAAACTGATCAAAAGGCAAATAAAAGTCATTTTTGTTTTTTCTGTTCCATTGTTTATTATTGATTGAAAATGTGTAATATTTATCTCTGCAGTAACAAGGTACACACTGTAAACCCAGCCAAGGAATGACATATAATCCCATCAGGTATCCACCAAATAAGGTTTAATATAAATTGAACCTGGACTCGTTACAGTCCTCCCTGATGAACATGTGCTATATTGAACCATTAACTAAATTGTCTGCCCTTCCCCCCCAGTTAGTTTGATATATTGAGGGTTTACAGTTTTGAAGAGAGTAAGAGAAAAAAAATAGGGGGGAGAATTTATATCTAAGACTTACGATAAGGTCACCCTTGTTTTATGATTGACTGTTAAAAGATTGTTCGCATGTATTTTGGCACCTTTTTTTAGATATACAGTCAGTCATCCTTTAATCAGTTTTCCACGAATGCATGCGTCCCATCACCACTGCTTAAAGACTTATTCCAATCAGAGCAGTCTCTCATAGGTTAGAAATCTCCCTACCAATCAATCATATTTAGTTTGAAAGAGAACCCCTGTAGTGAATGGGCTGATTTATTTTTTTCTTCATGCTCAGAGTCCCTGACTTGCGCAGTGGCTCAGTGGTTAGTGTCACTTGTTATGAAGCTTCCAGCCCACCAGCATCCAAATTTTGGTGTGGCCACTGTCCTTAGTCAGCTCAGGTATTCATTCACTCTTTGTGGGTTGGTAGGTAGTAGGCAAAATAACTGTGATAGCCAAGATGATACAGTGGATTTGTATCCCAGGATAGTGACTGAGTAATCCACCACAGGCTCTAAGGCCAGAGTAATGGAACTGAACGCTGCAGCTATGCACCCCATATTGTGCCCTCATGTTTACCTTTGTATCTCTATATCCTCTCTTTGCATTTTGTATATGTGACAAGTTAAAGCTTCACACTCTGCATACATGGAAGAAAGGGTGACAATCTTTTAAAGAGTTAACTGGAAAATTGTTCGTTGAAGTTTAAGAGATATGCCCGTAATTTTCAGGACACCTGCCCAAAGTTGCATGAAATTATCTCCCAGTAGCTGAAATGAAATAAGTTGTAATCACCATGGAGGTAATGAAATAGGTTGAAATGGAGGCTCAACTGTGTCCTTTAGATTTTGCACAGAAGCAAAATAGTGTGATGTGCTGTGGCAGATGTGTACTATTTAAACATAAGGTGATATTAATTGATACAGGTGAAATGAAGACTTAACTGTTTCCTTAGGATTCTGCATTGAAGTGAAATAGTGTGACGTGCTGAAGCAAATGTACACTTTTTAAAGGCAAGGTAATAGTGATACTCCTGTGACCGTGTGGCTATTTCTGTGGCACTCCAGGTTGCTTTGTGTCCACTTGAAGCCTCACACAACTGATTTACCCCTTGATAGCATTCACCAGCCCTCACCCGTCATGCATACACCACTCTGCCTTGTAAATGCACATGTACACCACAGCCAGTACACACACACACACACACCATCCAAACAATCCGTCCCTTCTCCAATTACACAATAACTTTGGTGAAAAATCTGTTATACTCTTTCACTTGATGGCATTGACTTCAAATCCTGAATGAGAAGTACAGCTGTGGAATCAAGTCTCTTCCTGGTGTTGTCTGAAGAAATTTTGAAACTGAAGAATATTTCAAACTACAGTATACCTTTTTCACCCTAATTAGGCTCACATTTTCGTCCTTTAGCATCTTATTTCACATAGTTCGGTGGAAGAAAATGGCAATACTATGACTGCATCCTTTCCGTAGCACTTCTTCATGACTAGTCATATTCTAGTGTTATTTTCTTGTTACAACTGAGCATTGAAGACAGCGAAATGGCAGTTGTAAACCAAGATAAAGTTAAGAGTATATAAAGACTGCTTGAATGTTGAAGGCCTTAGGAGATATAGGAGCGAGGTTAGTCACTGACCTGATAAATATGATTATATATGAGTGTGTTGTCCCAGATGATTGGCTAAAGAGTGTACAGTAATTGTAAATGTGTACAAGGGGAAGGGTGATGCCCTGGAAAGTGGAAATTATAAAGGTATAAAGCTTTTAAATCAGATAATGAAGGTAATGGAGAGAGTTCTAGTAGGTATGATTAACCCCTAAACTGCGGGGTTGTGTGAGGCGGTCCTGGCACTTCCAGCTAATGGCAATTCGCATTCTGATTTATTTTTATCAAATATAGGCCCAAACTAGCCTGAGTGATATAAATAACACTCAGGACTCTCCTACATTTTTTCATATATATTTATATTTTGAAGGTCCCAGCTAATTAAAAGGAAAAAAGAGGCACCCAACTGACGGCCCACGGCTTGAGCCATTGCCACCGAGCATCACGAAAGCGACGGCCCGCAGTTAAATGGTTAAAGAAAGAGTGAATATTAATGAGATGCAGTTTGGGTTTATGCCAGGTAGGGGAACCATTGATGCCATATTCATTGTTCGACAGATTCAGGAAAAATATGTAGGAAAGAAAAGGAACTGTACTTTGTTGATTTGGAGAAGGCCTTTGACAGAGTCCCTAGAGAGGTGGTGAAGTGGGCAATGAGAAAGCTTGGGATCGAGGAGTGCTGGTTAGGATGGTTATGGCCTTGTATGTGAGTGCTCGCACCCAGGTAAGAGCGAATGGAGATTTGAGTGATGAGTTTTCCATGAATGTTGGTGTGCATCAGGAGTCAGTTTTGAGTCCCATGTTGTTTATCATCGTACTTGCAGCCCTCTCACATGACTTCAGAAATGGACTTCCGTGGGAGATGTTGTATGCTGATGATTTGGTGTTGATTGCAGAAAATGAAAGGGAGGCAGAGGAAAGATTTAGTAAGTGGAGAGATGGTATGGGACAAAATGGCTTAAGAGTATTCATATCCATCCATCATCCAATCCTATGTCGCCCCACAGAGGAGCGTAGGAGCCCGGGGCTAGGCTAGTTGGTCCTGACATTTAAGATGAGAGTGACCAGCTTAAGAGTAAATGTAGATAGAACAAAAGGGATGATATCCAGGGTTGGTGGCAGTATTGTCAAAGAAGAGAGAGAGTGGCCATGTGCAATTTGCCACAAGAGCATGGGAGGTAATTCAATCTTGTGCAGCGTTTGTGATATATGTGTGC
This sequence comes from Birgus latro, assembly GCA_018397915.1. Classification (NCBI taxonomy): domain Eukaryota; kingdom Metazoa; phylum Arthropoda; class Malacostraca; order Decapoda; family Coenobitidae; genus Birgus; species Birgus latro. The sequence continues at coordinate 29,342 of JAGKTI010005896.1, forward strand.
ATAAGAGATTCATTGGTGTTAGGGGTAGACTACGAGACAATGCTGATTTTATGTGTGCGGTGTGTTGGGGAGAGCAGATGGAGATTGTCAGGCATAAAAGGATTGAACTTGGTGCTGAGTCTCTTGAGTGTATGGAAGAGTTTTGTTGTATGGGAGACATGTTATGTGCTGGAGGTGGTGCTGGAACTATCTTTGTGGCTAGGGTGAAAAGTGGTTGGAAGAAGTTCAGGGAGCTGTTGCCTCTCCTGACATTGAGAGGGCTCTCCCTGTGTGCTAAGGGATATTTGTGTGCAGCATGTGTTAGGACTGTAATGCTGTATGGTAGTGAGACCCGTGCAGTAAAGGAAAAGGATATTCGCAGGCTCAAACATACAGAATTGACAATGAGTAGGTGGATGTGCATTGCATCCCTGAGTGCAGGGCCTGGGGGGCTAGGTTTACGATGGAAGAGTTGAAAGATAGGATGGGATTGGAGTGCATGCAACCATGTTGGAGCCTTCAAAAATGAAATGAAAATGAAAGAATCATCATCATCATTTAATCCTGCATTGTCCCATGAGGAGTGTAGGAGCCCTAGGCTAGGCAAGTTGGTCCAGACATTTAAGATGAGAGTGACCAGCCTCACTCATCCCTGAGTGGCATTATGTTAGCAATAGACCCCAACCATCCCTTGGATATAAACCTGCACCGGCTCAATCCGATTGGAGCGTCCTAATTACTCACTAAACCACCAGGCACCATAATTTGGTTAAATGGTTACCACCCAGTTCAGCAAATGGTTTCCTGGTGTACAGGGAACCTTTTGGCTTGTCACTCAGTGTAGAGTCACCCGCAGACAGAAGGGTGAGGAAAGAATGAAGGAAAGAAAGACAGGAGATTAAGGAGGGAAGGAAGAGAAAAAGGACAGTCACTGGAGAGCAGCACTACATTGAATGAATGGATGGTTAGTGCCCCCACCTACCACTAATAACCAAAATTTTGGATCGGTAACGTCCTTATCAGTTTATTTTTTTTTTCTACCAGACGATTTTCATTCAGTTTATGAAAAATCTGTGGTGAAAAGGGTAATGACGTCTGTATCAAACTCTTCCAGTTGAAAATGCCATTCTTAATCTTGAGATCATTCTGATGTACTGCAGCAAAAGTATAATGTAAAAGGTGTCATGGAATTCAAGACGTGAACCGGACTACCCTGCGTCCCAGATGGAGCCATTTTTTCCCGTATGTGCTTACAAAAACTTAGGTAAATTTCAAAATTTTATGACTATAATGAAAATATTTCTCTTGATCTTGCACGGTCTCGCGCGCACGCACGCACACACACA
>JAGKTI010005897.1:0-16453 GCA_018397915.1 Birgus latro
AGGTTATGACCGGACATGAAATTCACTGGCATTCACCTTTTTCATAGATGGTGCATTTAAAACCATGCATGAAAAAATCAAATTAAAAGCAGGAAATTATGATTAACACAACGTTAGGTAAGGTTAGGTTATGACTGGACATGAAATTCACTGGCATTCACCTTTTTCATAGCTGCTGCACTTAAAACCATGCATAAAAAAATTAAATTAAAAGCAGGAAATTATGATTAACACAATGTTAGGTTAGGTTATGACCGGACATGAAATTCACTGGCATTCACCTTTTTCATAGCTGGCGCACTTAAAACCATGCATGAAAAAATTAAATTAAAAGCAGGAAATTATGATTAACACAATGTTAGGTTAGGTTAGGTTATGACCGGACATGAAATTCACTGGCATTCACCTTTTTCATAGCTGGTGCACTTAAAACCATGCTTGAAAAAATTAAATTGAAAGCAGGAAATTAGATTAACATTTAGGGAAATTTTTTAACACATTTACAGCATGCTGAAAACAGGTTAGACATGAAAATCATTATGGAAATCATCTTGCACACAGTTTATGCATGAGATTAATGATATGGAAAGAACAAAACAAGGAATTTTGATGAAGTTAGGGTACTTACGAAAAAGAAGCCGCCGTCCTGATGTGTAACTCGCTCTATCGTCTCAGACTCTGACACGAAGAAATTGTACCACACACACCTTTGCAATTGACAATCACCAACACTTCTCACCAACACTTTCCACAACGTTTTTTTTGCATAATTGGGATCACATCACTTCACTGCACTGTACATAACAGTAAATTCCCGTGTGGTCTAGTGACGAGTCCTGCAGCCTTGCGAACTTCTCAGCAGCAGCTTTCAGCTTCGTTCCACGTACCAACACACCAGCAGCATGTTGCTGTCGATACCAAATCAGCGTGGACCGGTCGATGTCTGCATACTTAGGACTAAACATCACCTTCCTCTCCACGTTTCGTTTGGTCTTCGAAGCGAAATCAGCCGTGTACTGCTGTAGTCTGTCTTGGGACTTCTTGATATCAAACAAGGTGGAGCGAGGGAGATTGAATTCACCACGAATTAGTGATGTTGGGCACCCGTCGTCCACCTTCTCTAATACCCTTCCCTCTTCTTCTCCAGAGTCAGAACCACTTTCTCCCTCTTCTCAGGAGGCAGGGCAATCATCACACACGATGAAGAAGGTAAAGAGCAGCATCAGACCCTGCAGGAGGTAGGGTATCACCACAAAACCAATCACTTCGCCACCATTGTCGAAGCGTGTTTACAAGCCAGAAACGGAGCGGGAAATGGGACGGACAGACAGGCGGCACGCGCGTAAACACAGCTGATCAGAGCGGGCGGGAAATTCAAACTGATGCGGTCCAAAAAAATTGGATTTTTTTTTAATTTTTTCGAATTTTTGGGCATTTTGGGGGGTGGACAGCCCACGGGGTTCGAATAGTGCGGGATCCGAATAATGGGTGTCCGAATAATAGAGGGATTACTGATAATTGGGGCCCGAGCCATTCTGAAAAAAAAAAAAAATCAGATAAAGGCAACATCCGGACTTCCCCCTGCTAACTCAGACTTTTTTCGATATATCAGACATTAGTCTGGACTGCACCAACAGTTTTGAAACTGTTTTCACAACCACTACAGTACTGTACTGTATTATATATTCAGTACAATAATCAAATGGTATAATACATATAATAATACTATACTGTACACTGGTAAACATGTCTTTTATTTAACAGATTTTCGTGAACATAGCTGAAGTGGTCAGGCAGTCCAGACTGCTTCTGGTTTTATTGGACATTTTCTGATACGTAGGAAATTAGTCCAGTAGCTCCTTGATTCCGACAAAAGCAAATTCCACTCTATTGAAGTCCAATATAACGAGGCTTTGCTGTATTTATGAGTCAAGCTCGGATTAGGCTAATTTATGTGATGATCCAACACAGCAAAACAGGTACAGTAAGAGCAAAGAAAGTGTAGCCTAAATTAAGTAAACATCTATAAATCAGTGTCAAGGAATGTGCTGAGTTTCTTTATGTCAGCTCAACAACACCAAGGTGAGCTCAGTGATGCAACTACTGTAAGTAGATATTATCTTTTCTCTAAGATGAGATGACTTCATATTTTGAAAAGATGCCTTTACAAGGTGTTAAAAGACAAAGGTAAAAAACAGGATGATGACTTCTACCCATAACTGGTTGAAAAGAAAACTTATGATGTTAGTTGAAAAAGTAAATAGACTAGAGAGAATTTCTCAAATGGAAATCGATGAAATCAAGAATGAGCTATGCAGACAGAAGGAAAAAAATGAGAAATTAATAAAGGAAACAAAAAAAAGAGCCACAACAATAGATGAACTATCAGATGGGGTAAATTCTATGAGAACAAAGGCTAATGAAATGAGATGTACAGTTGTCAACCATGAGAGAATTATGGGTGATTTAAAAAATGATACAGAGAAAATCAGGCAAGTATCCAGTCTCATAGACCAAAGTAATAATACTGAAGAGAAAATAACACAGGTAAATAAAATGGTGAGAAATTACAAAGATTAAATATAAACTACATATGCTGAAACAGTGAAAGTAAAGAATGATTTAGATACAGAGGTAGAAGAAAAAAGTGTGAGAGAGGAAGTGAAAGAAATCATAAAAAATAACCCAAAACTAGTCAAGGAAGCTGTAGAGATTAACAAATCTATAGTGATCAATGGCATATGTGAAGAAGAAATGAAAAACAGAATCTGAAGGGACAACAAAGAGATGGAAAATATAATGAACATACTGAAGTAAGTACCACAGGATATCTATGATAAAGATACAGAAGAACATAAAAGGCTAGGGAAATATGAAAGAACTAAGTCAAGACCCCTGAAAGTAACATTCCAGAGTGCAAACACTGTAGAGGAAATATTAAAAAATCCCAACTATCTCATGGAAAAAGAGGAATTTAAAAAAGTATGGACAATAAGATGCCTAACTAAAGAGGAATTGGGAACACTAAAGGAGAAGAGGAAGGAAGCAAAAACAAAGAACAAGGAAAGATCAGAGGAAAAGAAATGTAAGAATTTTTACAAAGTAATTGTATTGCAGGTACAAAAAACTACATAACCAGCTGGGAATAAAAGGAAGGAAGGTAATAGACTCAAGCTATGGCAAGTATGTAAACAAGATGATTAAGCTGATGTATTCAAATGTAGATGGAATGGTATCTAAATTATTAGAGATGAAAGATTATACCAAATAAAAGGAACCACATAGGATTTGCCTAACTGAAACAAAATTAACCCCAACGATATCAAACGATACTCTGAACTTGGAGGAATACAACAGACAGAATGGTATCTAAATTATAAGAGATGAAGGATTAGACCAAACACAAGGAACCACATATTATTTGCCTAACTGAAACAAAATTAACCCCAAAGATATAAAACGATACCCTAAACTTATAGGAATACAATATATGGAGAGGAGATAGGAATTTTTAAAAAGGAGGAGGAATTATAATATTAAAAAAGAAAAATCAACAAGTCAAAGAAATAAACACAGATATACCCTCACAAGCAGAAATTATTCCATAGGAGATTAACAAATCTGAAGGGAAAGTAATTGTGGCAAATTTATACATGAAACAAACACTTGGGAAAGAGGCGAATATGAAGACATAGAAGAAAGTATAATTCAGAATTTAAGAGCATTACTACATGGAATGAAAGAGAAACCTGAAAGAATTATATTAACTGGAGATTTCTATAAAAATATTAATTGGAATACTCTAGATGTAAGAAGCCATGAAAGCTGCTGGAATCAAAAGCTCCTGGATCTTGTGCAGGAGTTTTTCTTAACACAGCATGTAAAGTAAAACACCACAAAAAGAGGACTTGATGATCCATCAGTACTAGATCTTATATTTACTAAGCAAGAAAATGATACTGACAATATAATGTACCACCCTCCATTCAGCAAAAGCAACCATGCAGTATTAAACTGAAACATCAAGATTGCATATGACAAAGTTAAAAGTAATAAGAGTTACAAAAAGAGCCTAAACTACAAAAAGGGCAACTACCATGACATAAAGTAGTAGTACTTAGAAACAGATTGGAAAAAAGAGCTAAGAGGACAAGATTTAAGTGTTATATATAAAAAATCTGTGAATTTTATTAAATAGGAATCCAAAATTACATCCCACAGCACACACAACCAGAAATGAAAATAAAAAAAATGGTTTAATACAGAATGAAAAAACAAAATAAAAAAGAGACTTGCTGTGGAATAGATACAGAAGACACAAGTGTGAGGGAATAGAACAACTATAAAGAGGCAAGAAACTACTATACAAGGATAAGAAGAGAAGCCCAAAGACAGTTGGATGAAGACATAAATAAAAGTAGGGATCAACCGAAGTTATTTTACAGCTATATCAGAAGCAAAACTAAAGTTAAAGAAAAAAAATACAGTCCACTACAGATGAGGGGATCATCTATACACAAGAGAAAGATATCTGTGAGGCAGAAAGTGGTTCCCAATCAGTTCTTACAGAAGAAAATAATTTTGAAAGAGATGATAATGGAACATGCATGCCCATACATATCACCACATATCCTCTACTAATATCAGAAAAGAACTAAGGAAGAGTTAAGTATATTAGTAGACAAAGGAAAAGCAAATGGTACTGACGAAATTTCAGGTTGGGTGCTACACAAATGTGCAAAAGAGTTAAGTAGACCAATACATTTAATATTAAAAGAATCCTTAGGTCAAGGTAAACTACCCAATATTTGGAAGAAAGAAGACATTGTTCCCCTATTCAAGAAAGGGAATAGACAGAATCCACTCATCTACCAACCAGTATCATTGACCAGTAATGTAAGATACTAGAAAACCTGATAAGAAAAGTCTGGGTAAACCATCTTGAACACAGTATGATAACACAAAGGCAGTTTGGTTTTAGGATGGGAAAATCATGTGTTACTAATCTATTAAGCTACCATGATAGAGTTACAGAAACATTACAGAAAAAAAAGGATGGGTAGACAGTATCTATCTGGATTTCATGAAAGCATCAGACAAAGTACTGCACCGAAGACTTTTATGGTAACTGTACCATCAAGGAGGAATCTAAGGTCCTGTACTGTTGGATGCAAGATTTTCTCAGAAAAAGGGAAATGAGAACAGCACTAAGGGGTAATTACTCATAATGGTAGGAAGTGACTAGAAGAGTTCCACAGGGCTCAGTGCTGTCACCAATTATGTTTCTAGTGTATATAAATGTCAAAGATAGTCTGTCTATCTATCTATTGCCAGACGCCTCAATCCCGAACGGGGTGGCCACAAACAAATCGCCTCCATGTCACTCTGTCCCCTGCCATTTCGCTACCACGCTCCCAACTCACAACCCCCTCTCTCATATACCTCTCCACTCCATCCCTCCATCTCATCCTCGGCCTCCCCCTCCCTCTCGCCCCCTCCACCTCACTCACATACACTCTCCTCATCAATCTTTCACTCTCCATCCTCTCCACATGCCCAAACCACCTTAACGTGTTTCTCCTACCGCTTCCCATCACGTCCTCAACCACACCACAATGCTCCTTCGCTTCCTCATTTATTAGTCTGTCTCTCCATGTGACTCCACATGCTCCTCTCAAATAACTCATTTCCACTGCTCTCACTCTTGACTTCTGTCCTTCCAACATGGTCCAAGCTTCACTTCCATATGTCAGAATTGGTAACACAAAGATAGTAACACTGGAAATGAAACCTATCTAAATATGTTTGCTGATGATGCAAAAATACAAAGGAGACTTACTAACCCCCAAGGTCTGTTTTGTCCCCTACTCTCTTTAACCTCTACATGCATGACATACCCACACCCCACACACCACAAATACACATAGCTACCTATATGAACAACATAATACTTACATGTGCACACCAAAATGCAAACTCACCAGCACACATCCTCCATCCTTACCTCAACACACTACATGAATAGTTCACCACAAACAAGCTCAAAATAGCCCCAGCCTAATCTACAGTGACCTTTCTCACAAACTGGACAACAGAACACAGTCACATTCCACACCTCACCAAAAACAACACTCCTCTACCACACACACACACACACACACACATACACACACACAAAATCCTTGGTGTAAAATGCAATACATCAATGTCATTTAAACAACACATCAATCTATCTACCCATCCATAGCCCGATGCCCTAATCCCGCAAAGGGAGGCCGCAGACAAAATGCCTCCAAGTCACTCTATCACCCATGATTTGCCTACCCTCCCCCCAGCTCACTCCCCCTTCCCTCCTATACCTCCATCCCTCCACCTCATCCTCGGTCTTCCCCTTCCTCTCCCTCCCTCCACCCCACCTGCATACACCCTCTTAGTCAGTCTTTCATTCTCCATTCTCTCCACATGTCCAAACCACCTCAGTGTATTTCTCCTAATCTTCTCAAACACATCCACATCCACCCCACAACGTTCCTTCACTTCTTCATTCGTCAACCTGTCCCATAATGTCACTTCACAAGCTCCTCTCACGTAACTCATTTCCACTGCTCTCACTCTTGACTTGTTACCCTCTTGCTTGCTTCCATATGTCAGGGTAGAGATCACAATACAGTAATCCCTCTATTATTTGGACGCCCATTATTCAGATCCCTCACTATTCGGACATCGTGGACTGTCCACCCCCCAAAATGCCCAAAAATTCGAAAAAATCCAAAACAAATCCGATTTTTTTGGACTGCGTCAGTTTGAATTTCCTGCACGCGCTGATCGGCTGTGTTTACGCCTGTGGCGCCTGTCTGTCCGTCCCATTTCCCACTCTGCTCCTGGCTCGTAAACAGCTCCGACAATGGCGGCCAAAGTGATTGCTTTTGTGGTGATACCCTACCTCCTGCAGGGCTTGATGCTGCTCTTCACCTTCTTCATCATGTGTGCGATGATGGCCCCACCTCCTGAGAAGAGGAAGAAAGTGGTTCTGACTCTGGAGAAGAGGCAGGTATTGGAGAAGGTGGACGCTGGGTGGCCGACATCACGGATTCGTCGTGAATTCAACCTCCCTCACTCCACCTTGTTTCATATCAAGAAGTCCCGAGACAAACTACAGCAGTACACGGCTGATTTCGCTTCGAAGACCAAACGAAACGTGGAGAGGAAGGTGATGTTTAGTCCTAAGTATGCAGACATCGACCGCTCCACATCGATTTGGTATCGACAACAACGTGCTGCTGGTGTGTTGGTATGTGGAACGGAGCTGAAAGCTGCTGCTGAGAAGTTCGCAAGGCTACACGACACCCCAGACTTCAAGGCACCTGAAGGTTGGCTCTTCGCGTTCAAGTTACGACACGGATTTACCAACCGTAAGACCCATGGCGAAGCTCTGGATGCTAACGACGAAGGAATAGAACAGTTTCGGCAGAAGGTGAATCGCTTGATTGATAGGGAGGGCCTCACTCTCGGTCAAGTTTACAACACTGACGAAACTGGCCTATTTTACCGCTCAATACCCACAAACACTCTTGCAGAGGAGACAGAGAAGTGTTTGCCTGGCCCCAAGCTCTCCAAGCAACAGGTGTCTGCTTTGTGCTGTGCAAATGCTAACGGCATGCACCAGCTCAAGCCCGATATTGTAGGCCGTGCAAAGCAGCCTAGGTGCCTTCATGGGTTAATGGATGCCCTTCCTGTCGTGTGGTAACATTCACTGAAGGCTTGGTTCACAACCAAGATCTTCAGAAATTGGTTCCACCAACACTTTGTAAAGGAGGTCATTCGTTATCAGACGGAGACACTGAAAATCCCACGAGACCAGGTAAAGGCCCTCCTGATTCTAGACAATGCGCCAGCGCATCCGTCAGAGAAGGAGTTGGTTGCTGAGAATGGTCGGATCAGGTGTCTGTTTTTGCCACCAAATACAACTGCTCTCATCCAACAAATGGACCAGGGAGTGATTGTGGCAACGAAGAGGCTATACCGACGGAAGTTTTTGGACGAGGTGATGGTTGTGTATGAGGACGAGGACGATTGCAGGGAAGGACGAGACATGTGAGGACAAAAAACTCTCGAAAACCTTTGCCGATACAACCTCAAGTCTGCCATCTACAACTGGGCCAGTGCATGGAAGGAAGTCTCTGTCAAGACTTTAGAAAATGGTTGGTCTCGGCTGCTTCATGGAAGTGACGCGGTGCACAATTTTCTAGGTTTTGATGTGGATGACTTCCATGCAAGGCTTCGTGCGGGTGGAGACAATGTGGATGTCGACAAAGTGCGCGAGTGGTTGGATGACGACGAGGGCGATCCTGGGTATCAGATCATGTCTGATACCCAGATCGCATCTACTGTTGCTGGCCCGAGTACCCAGCTGGAAGATTCTGACAAGGACAGCGACGATGATGCGGACTCCTCACGACTTGCCACTACCCCAACCATCCCCAGGCTGAGCACACTCCGGGAGTATGTGGAGTTCGTCCTTGACTACCTAGAACACCTGGACTGCGACAGGGAGATGGGGCCCTTGGGTTTTGTTGGTGAAGTGCGAACTTTCAGGCAGCGTCAATCGACCATTGACAGTTTTTTCAGGCCAGTCAACCCTGCCGTAGTCAACCCTCGCTCCACACCATCATCTCACCAAGACAAGCCTTCTAGCTCCGAGCCACAGCCCAGCACATCAGGTACAGCTGAGTCACCACTGGATGTTAGTTTGCGTCTATCTTCGGAGTCCTCTGCAGTGGATAGCGTATCACCACGTCCCATCAAGATGCCCCTACGCCGCCTTCGTCAGCTCATCTCGGACCCTGACAGCGACTAAATTCTCCAGGGCTCGTCACTAGACCACACGGGAATTTACTGTTATGTACAGTGCAGTGAAGTGATGTGATCCCAGTTATATAAAAAAAACGTTGTGGAAAGTGTTGGTGAGAAGTGCTGGTGACTGTCAATTGCAAAGGTGTGTCAGGTGCAAGGTCTTCCTGTCAGAGTCTGAGATGACAGAGTGGGTTATTACATCAGGACGGCAGCTTCTTTTTCGTAAGTACCCTAACTTCATCAAAATTCCTTGTTTTGTTCTTTCCATATCATTAATCTCATGCATAAACTGTGTGCAAGATGATTTCCATAATGATTTTCATGTCTAACCTGTCTTCATCATGCTGTAATTGTGTTAAAAAATTTCCAAAAATGTTAATCATAATTTACTGCTTGCAATTTAATTTTTTCATGCATGGTTTTTAAGTGCACCAGCTATGAAAATGATGAAACCCAGTGAATTTCATGTCCGGTCATAACCTAACCTAACCTAACCTAACCTAACCTATGATTACCATAAAGATTTTCATGTTTAACCAGTTTTCATCATGCTGTAAATGTGTTAAAAAATTTCCAAAAATGTTAATCAAAATTTCCTGCTTGCAATTTAATTTTTTATGCATGGTTTTTAAGTGCACCAGCTGTGAAAATGGTGAAAGCCAGTGAATTTCATGTCCAGTCATAACCTAACCTAACCTAACCTAACCTAACCTATCCTAACCTATCCTAACCTAACCTATGATTACCATAAAGATTTTCATGTTTAACCTGTTTTCATCATGCTGTAAATGGGTTAAAAAATTTCCAAAAATGTTAATCATAATTTCCTGCCTGCAATTTAATTTTTTCATGCATGGTTTTTAAGTGCACCAGCTATGAAAATGGTGAAAGCCAGTGAATTTCATGTCCGGTCATAACCTAACCTAACCTATCCTAACCTAACCTATGACTACCATAAAGATTTTCATGTCTAACCTGTTTTCATCATGCTGTAAATGTGTTAAAAAAAATTTCCAAAAATGTTAATCAAAATTTCCTGCTTGCAATTTCATTTTTTCATGCATGGTTTTTAAGTGCACAAGCTATGAAAAAGGTGAATGCCAGTGAAGTTCATGTCCAGTCATAACCTAACTTAACCTAACCATTTTCTGGTAGCAATTTACATCATTTACTGTATTTGATGCTTTGTATCCAATAATTTAGTGCATAAAATGTGAGAAAAGATGAATTCCATGTCCGATACTTACTTATACTATGCTGGCAAGTTCTGACCGCCTATGCCTTACTCACATCTAAATCATCATTTTTTGGTTAAAATTCAATTAATTCATGCTTTGTGTGCATTATTTATGTGAAAAGGGACCTAAATAAGTGCTATACATGTCCAGTAGGAAGGTAGTTTTCTGATTTAGGTTAGGTTAGGTTAGGGGTTAGGGTCATGAATGACCAGTGCTGGAGCTTCAGGGCCCAATATTCGGACAAGACCAATGTCCGGACATGCCTTTGGCTCTATTGCGTCGAATAATGGAGGGATTACTGTACTATCATGTGGTGACTTCTTGACTTCCATACTCACCTCCCTATTTCTCATCACCACTTTCAGTGAACCAACAACCTTGCTTCCCTGCTCTGCCCTTTCAAGTATTTCATTCCCAAAACTTCCATCCTTACTCATCACACTACCCAAGTACTGTACTTGAATGCACTCACATTCTCCATATCCTCACCATCCAACCTCACTGTGCATTCTGTGACTTCATTCCTCTCAAACACCATAACTTTACTCTTGTTCACATTAACTTTCAGATTCCTTTTCTTACATACTGTCCCAAATTAATTCACCAAACTTTGCAACTCCCATTCATCTTCACTCAACAATACTGTATCATCAGCAAACAACAACACCGGAATCTTCCACATCTCACCCTCATTCAATAGAGCCACTCCCACATCCACTGCCCTACCTTGCACCTCCTTTACAACCTCCTCCATGTATATATTAGACAGCCATGAAGACATCACAAACCCTGTTTCAGTCCCACATTCAGACCAAAGAACTCACTCAGCTCACCATTCACTTGGACAGTAGCCCTAGCTCCTTCGTACATACTCTTCACAGCATTCAACAATTTCCCCTACACTCCATATATTCTTAAAACCTTCCACATACCTTGCCTATCTATTCTGTCATAAGCCTTCTCCAAGTCCATGAAGGCAGCATACACTTTCTTTCCCTTCTCTAGATACTTCTCCACTAAACATCTTAGAACAAATATCTGATCTACACACCCTTTTCCCTTCCTAAATCCCCCTTGTTTCTCTCCAACTAACTCCTCCGTTATATGCCTAACCCTGTCAGTAAGTATTATACCAGATATCTTTCCAGTCACACTAAGAAGGCAAATACCCCTATGGTTACCACATACTTCTCTCTCCCCTTTTCCTTTATATAATGGAACAACACATCACAAACATTAAAGATAAATTAACACAAAGACTCAACGCATTAAGGTCACTTGCCCATGCAACATTTGGACACAAAAAGAAACCACCACCACAGTATAAAAAACAATATATGAAAGCCCAGTATGGGCATAAAACCTCACTAAAACACACTACAACACTCTACAGACCATACAGAACAAGGATCTACAGATAATCACAGGCTGCACAGCTACTACACCCACTGACCACCTACACCAAGAAACCAAAGTCCTCTGTCAAGGATCATCTACACACGAGAGGCACACAAATTCTTGCCGCAGCCTCCAGAAACCCACACCATCCACTACACTACATGGCAGCATATCCACACACACCAAGGAACATCAAAACAACACCCAGCACATGATATCATACACAAATACTCTCATCTCTCCCCCCTCACCCACCTCAGACCAGCTTCCAGAAGCATATCCATACTTATATCACTCGCCACTTCATTCAGTCACTTAAAAACAACACACAGCTGCATGCATGGCCTCATGACATCCACTCTTGAGAATCCTACCTCCCTCACGAGGACAGGGTCCACCTGGCCAGGCTGAGATGTGGGCATCATCCAGTCCTCTTGAGTTATCAGGAGAGACTGGATGACTCTGTCACTGACACCTGCCCAGGATGCAACACAGCACCCCATAGAATTAAGCACAATAAGGAAGACTGCACTGCACTCAATCACCTGTGCCAACAACACAACATACACTCCTTGAGAGATCTGTGGGAAAGCCTGGTCTCAGCCAAGGCCTTCCTTAGGGACTCGGGGCTGTTCAGCCAGAGTGCCTAGGGAACAACTATTACTACTACTATAGCCTATTTCATGGGAGAAAAGAAATTGCCGTTCGGCAACCCTCTTCCAAACTGTCTGATTTCATGCATTCTTATGAGTAGCTAAATAATATACAGTGATGTTATACAGCAAACTCAATTGAGAAACAATAGAATAAAATTTATTTAGATTTTCTTTAACAAAAAAATAAATGTAACATGTTAGCAGACAGCTGGTGAAATAAACAAAAGCTAAGGAAACACATTTAAATTTCATGCGGTCCCTGACAGTTATCATGCGTGTAATAAAGTAGTACCGAACATCTGCTTTATTAAATAATGACACAGATGTCTCCCAGTACCATGTTATTGCGTACTACATTAAGAAAAGGTAGACATAACCTTTTCTAGTTTCGTTTCGTTTAGTTTTTGAAGGCTCCAACATGCTTGCATGCATCGGCCTTGGTCACCTAATGGCGGCTCTCCACGCTGCTCGATCCCTGGCAGCCTCCCTGTTCAGTCCCTTAACCCTCAAGTCACACTTAATGACCTCGTCCCATGTCTTTCTCGGTCTACCCCTCCCAACCCCTCCCCCAATATTAACACCTCTCACCCTCTGTACCCAATTATCATCCCCCATCCTCAACACCTCTGGAGCAAGTGAGTTATCCATATTTTGCTGATTTGTACATTGACCTGTTTCTACATTTCTATATTTTTTTCACAAATAAGTATTGTTTTTTACATATACACATATGAGATGGAAGAAAGTTCAGCTTTAGTATCAGTACCTAGCAAAAAGACTAGTGGAAATGTCGAGTTACTGAGAGCACTGTATAATTTGAGTAAAAAATAATAATAATAATAATAAAACGTAACGAGTGAAAAATGTAAGTATTCGTGAGGCAGGGAAATTGAGCGTTTTTATCTTGCTTGCGGGCGAGGAAGAGTGTTCTATCTTTCTTGTCCATTTACTCCAAAATTATTGAACGTATTGATTTCCAGTAAGAACCATGATAAAGATCAGTGTATTCTATGTATGTATAGGACATAACTATGTAATTTCTCTAATGAAAAGTTGTGGTTACGTAGGCGGTTATTATGTGCGAATGACGAAAGTGCACTGCGGCCGTGAGTACCCTGTAGTTTATTGCGATTTACTCAGAAAATATGAGGCGTATCAAAACAAAAAGGTATCAGGAGAAAGCTTATGAAATTCTACATAAGATTATGTAATAAAAACCTAAGGAGTGCGAGAAAACTTCTGCAGTATACCTCCCTGAACAAAAATCAATTATTTTTTACAAAAATGGGTTTTAGTTTTTGGCTATTTTCTCAAAAACTACAAATCGCACCACAACCGGACATACCTCTTTAGAAAGCCAATGAAATTCTCTATCAAAACTTACAATAACATTTTTCTGTATGATGGAAAACACTCGAACGACGATGTTGGGAAGTGAGATCAACGTTCCAAAATGTTTATTCACAACGGCCTAGTGTACTTTCATTCGTATTTTTCTGGTTTTTCTTTTGGCTTATCAGCTAGAACAAACATCGGCGAATAAGATGATGTGAGTTTCAGGGCAACATTTTGAGGTTTGGGTGGCGAAAATGAGGTGAGAATACATGTAATTTGCGTACCGCGGGCTGCCAGCGGAGCACATGGGGGAGTAAAATCGTGAGCCATGAAACTTAATAAAACTTACCGTGCGCGAAAGGGTTAAGTAGTTTAAAAAATTATAATTTAATATAGACTGCCAAAAATGTAGAGAGATAATGTTAGTGAGTATACATGAATGTTATTGGAATCTTTGGAAACAGCTGTTTTAGTACTGTAACGAACCTCAAACATGGCCGACAATGTAAACAGTGAGGGACCGGAATTTCCAGGATTTGATAATGAAACAAGTGTTATGGATTTAGTCAGAACATTGATTATGAGAATTAGTGAATTAGAAAAGAAAGTGGAGGATCTAGTACCAAGAAACATGCCTGAAGATACTGAAAATACAATACAGAGTTTGATACAGGCCAATGAGACCGCGAACCAGGAGATCGAGAATCTGAAACGAGAAAATATTGAATTAAGGAGAAAATTAGAAGAGAGTAGTAACAAAACAGAGAAGGTGAGTAGTGTGTTAGAAGAGCAGAAGGCAAAGTGGGCACATGTGGAAGAAGAACAGAAAGAAGTGGTTAGCTTAAGGGAAATCATTCAGGAAGAATGTTAGAGAAAAAAGAGAAAATAGTGAGAGAAACTGTAGAAAGGAACAGATGTGTGATAATATTTGGAAATAGGGAGGAGGAAGAGAAGGTTAGGTCTGTGAGACTCGAAAGAGACATAAAACACGTAAGAAAAATATTGGGGAAGGTCGATCCTGAAGGAAACAAGTGGGAAAAAGAAACTGAGGAAGTAAGGAGGATAGGGCCATATAAGAAAGGGGAAGTAAGACCAATGAGCGTTAAGCTGTCATCGGAAAGTGCAGCAAATGATATACTTAGTTACCTGGAAACTTAGTAAAGAGGCAGGAATGGAAAATCTTATAATAAGGAAGGATTTGAATGAAGAAGAAAGAGAAGTTTTAAAATCTTTGAAGGAACAAGTAAAGGAAAAAAATGACGAGGACGGAGGAAGAACATAAAACTTTTTTTAGGAGAGTGATGGATACGAAAGTAAGGAAGTGGTATGTGAGGAATTAGAAGTGAAGGAAACAAAGTGGAAGGATAGGAATATGAAAAAGAGAAGAACGAGTAAAAATAAAAACAGTGCAGTAAATCTGAGTATCATGTACAGTAATGTCGATGGGTTAATATCTAAGAAAGAGGAAACTGGAGACTATATAAATGAAAATAAACCTAAAACTGTTTGCTTGGTGGAAACTAAATTGCCCCAAGATGTCGATACAAAATTATTTGGATGAAACAATTATAACATCTGGAGGAAGGACAGAGAAGGTAAGTTTGGGGGAGGTATAATGATATTAACTCATAATGACCTAAGAGCAAAGAATATAGAAATTGAAAATACCATGACTGAACTTTTGGGAACTGAAACAGAGGACAGTTATGGAAAAAAAAATAGATGTAATAGTATTTTATATGCCCCCCAAAACTAGGGCATGGATGAAGGAGGATTATGAACAGTTAAAACGAGAATCCATTATCAAGCTAAAGGTGTTAATTGAATGAAGAAATAGAATAATAATAATGGGAGATTTTAACTGCAGACAAGTTGATTGGGAAAGTATGGATGGTGGGAACAATGATGAATCATGGGGACAAAAATTAATGGAATTGGTGATGGAAAACATGTTAACCCAATTGATTAAAGAAAATACAAGAATTAGGGGTGACGATGAACCATCGAGGCTCAACCTACTATTCACAAAGGACCCAAATGATGTGAGAAACCTAACCTACCAATGCCCCTTAGGTAAAAGTGATCATCTGGTAATTGAGATGGAAGCAATGGAAGTAAGGGAAGGAGAGAGACATGAAAAACACAGAGAAAATAGATACAATTATGGGAAGGCAAACTTTGATTCCCTGAGGAACTTTTTCCAAAAAGAAGACTGGAGTGAAATGAATACGATCACAAATGTTGATGAGAAATATGAGTTTTTTATAGAAGTATGTAAAACAGGAATTACTAAGTACAGCATGTCCCAAAATTTTCTGCAGCTATGGAAAGGAAGAAAGAATGGTTTAAGAACAGATGTAGGATGGCACAAGAGGCAAGAAAAAAAGCATGGAATAATGAGAGAAGAAGGTATAGTGAAAGGGCTTGGGAGGAGTACAAGCAAGTAAGAAATGAATATGTAAGGGTGCAGAGAGAAAAGGAAAGGAAATACGAAAAAGGTATTGTATCTAAATGTAAAAAAAGAGCCAAAATTATTTTATAGATTTGTAAATGGTAAAATGAAAGTTAAGGACAGTATAATATGAGGATGGAGAGGAAACATACAAAAGAGAGGAAGAATTGTGCGAAATAATGAACAACAAGCTGCAGTCAGTTTATGTATTGGAAAACGAATTTAGGGAGCCTGAAATGGAACCCAGGCTGATGGGAATGGCAGAAATCACAGTTGATGTGAATGAGGTGCTACAGCTGATGAGGGATTTGGATGTGAGAAAAGCAATGGGACCATGTGGTATGGCTGGATGGATCCTGAAGGAATGTGCAGACCAGTTAGTGTGGCCAGTTTATGTCATCATCAAGATCTCACTGGAAAATGGACAGTTACCTAAAGATTGGAAAAGAGCAAGTACTGTGCCAATCTTCAAGGGAGGAGATAAGGAGGATCCACTTAATTACAGACCTGTGTCACTTACT
>JAGKTI010005897.1:26203-42920 GCA_018397915.1 Birgus latro
GCAACGTCCATCTCAGCAGTTACTTCAACAAAAAAGGGATGAGGCTATGGCACACCTAATGTCTGACTTGGCTCGTATCTCTGATTGGGGTAAAAATAATCTTGTTATTTTTAATGCATCAAAAACTCAGTTCTTACACTTATCAACCCGACAAAATCTTCCTCAGGATTACCCACTAATGTTTAATAATGAACAGTTATGTCCTGCATCATCCTTGAACATGCTTGGGGTTTCATTCTCTCGGGATTTGTCTTGGAAAGAACATATTACATCTCTTGTGAAATCTGCTTCCAAGAGATTAGGTGTGCTGAGCCAATTCCAAATTTTCTTCACCCCTGCACAGTTGTTGACCTTGTACACGGGTTTTATTCGCCCACGTATGGAGTACAACTCTCATGTGTGGGGAGGCTCCCCACATGCAGCTCTTCTCAAAAGGGTGGAGTCAAAGGCTTTTTGTCTCATTAACTCTCCTCCTCTTACTGATTCCCTTCAACCTTTGTCTCTTTGCCGCACTGTTGCATCTTTATCTCTCTTCTATCGCTACTTCAACGGTCACTGTTCCTCTGAACTGTCTGTTTGCATTCCTCCACCTCTACGACGGGCACGTAGCACCCATCTAGCAACAAACTCTCATCTCTTTTTTGTCCAGCTCTCTAATGCAAGAGTTAACCGTTATTCCCAGTCCTTCATTTATGCAACTGGTCAACTCTGGAACTGTCTTCCTCTGTCTGTATTTCCTACTTCCTATGATCTCCAGTCTTTCAAACGCAGTGTGTCCAGGCATCTCGAAATGAACGGATCTTGAATTTGGCTCTCTTTTGTATTGTTTTTGCTTTTTCTTGGAAGGAACAGTATGCAGGCCTGTGGCCTTTGGTTCTTCTTCCTTGCATTAAAAAAAAAAAAAAAAAAAAGACGAACATCTGTAGATTGAACTTTGGAGGGAAACAACTCTGAGAAAGCAAGTTCCAGAAAGATGCAGTTCGGGGAATAAAAGAATTTTGATGGGCGGAAGTTCTACAATATGGCAGTGTGATATTCCAGTCATCAATGCTGCCAGATGCCTGTGTAGCACGAGGGAAGGCATGGAGAGGTGGCACAATGGACGCAACTTCATCAGAGCATTTGCCATAAAAATATCTGCAAAATAATGCAAGGGAGGTAACATTCCTTCTTACTCATAGGGGAGGTAAAATATTTGTAATGGCAGGGTTATTAATAATTTCAACAGTTTTTTTCTGAATTTTGTCTAGTTGTTTTAATGCAACCTCTCCACATCCATTCCACAAGGGTGAGCAATATTCAAGCTGAGAGCGCACATGACTTTTGTAAATTATAGCTATCTGCTCATCGGTGAAGAAGTTACGGACTCTGTATAATAATCCAAGTATCTTTGAGGCAGTTTTAGCAAGTGATTTGGCATGAGTGGTCCAGCTGAGGGCACTGTTAAGTGAGATGCCGAGAATTTCAATACTTTTGGAGATGGGAATATTAGTAGCACTGAAAGGTAATATATGAATCAGGGAATATCTGCCTATTAGTAAATTGTATATATTTGGTTTATTGGTTTTACCAGCATTAAATGAGACAAGGTTGTTTTGTCCCCATTCACTGATCATAGATAAGTCTTGATTTATGGAGATGGCTGTGCTGAGTTGAGAATTAGAGATATCTGACTTTGTGAATGGGTGTCTGAGTGTGAATGAACTATGAAGTGTTGAGTCATCTGCATATGAATATATGGGATTGTGGGTGACAGATAAGAGATCAGTAATATGAACCAGGAACAGGGTTGGTGCCAGAACTGACCCCTGTGGCACACCGGCATTAATTAAGTGGAAATTGGAATGTACATCATCTACTTTTACTCTTATTTTTCTGTTGCTGAGATATGAGGCAAGCAGAGGAACAAAAGACATTAGTCCATAGCAAGGGAGTTTGGACAGCTGGGAACGATGCCATACTTTGTTGAAAGCCTTGGAAATATCAAGGGCTACTGCGTGAGTTTCACCATACAGGTCAATTGATTGATGAATGTTATGAGTCAGGATATTAAGTATGTCAATGGTGGATCTTTTGTGGCAAAAACCATATTGTTTATTGCTAATTAAGTTGTTGGATTCAAGGTGTTTAAGTATGTGCTTATTGATTTACCAAGAGAAGATGTGACAGCTATTGGTCTGTAATCAGAGGGGGCAGAGGAACTTCCTTTCTTTGGAATTGGGTGGATATTGGCTTCTTTCCATGAAGGGAACGAAGAAGTAAGTATGCATAGTCTGAATAGTTTAGCAAGAATAGGTGCAAGTTCTGGGGAACACTTTTTCAAAACAATTGGAGGAATTCCATTTGGGCCTGAAGCTTTGTTGGTAGGTAAATTGTCTAGGATGAATTTTACATATCCTGTCTGTATTTTAAGTGGGACAATTTTGGGAGAGTCAAGTTCTAATACTGGGACGTTCTGGCTTACTTCCTCCAAGGTAGAATTTCTGGCAAATGTGCTGGCAAAGATATTTGCTTTCCTATGTGGGTCATTTGTAATGGTGCCATCTGTAGAGTTTAGTGGGGGAATGGATGATGACTTGTTAAAGTTATTATTGAAAGAATTAAGAGTTGACTAGAATATTCTACTGTCATTAGGGTTGTTAAGTAGTTTTGATGCTTGATTATGAAGAAAGTTTGATTTAGCAAGATTTATTACAGCTTTTGCATGGTTTCTAGCAATTTTAAACTGACAGAGTGATTTAGATGTCTTTGATTTTAAGTAAGTGTTGTATGCTAATGATTTTGGGCAGTTGCTCTTGCACAACTGCTATCAAACCATTTTGGAGAGTTCGATCTTTTAGTGAACTGTTGACTTGGTATGAACAAATCCATACCAGCTAGTATAAAATCACTAATATGGGACTGGGTAAATTGGCATCACTAGAGAAGAAGGACTGCCACGGAATGTCAGCAAGATAATTTCTAAATCCATCCCAGTTTGCCCTATCAAAGTGACATTGCATCACCCTGACAAGTTCAGAACGGGGAGGTTTGGGGGGGCTAACTAATGAGGCTTTGATGAGACTGTGGTCAGAGGATCCAAGTGGTGCCAATACCTCTATCCTGTACTGATCTGGACTGTCTGTCGGGAATAGAACCAAGAGATGGGCATTATGGTCAGGATTATCTGGTATTCTGGTTGGTTGCTTTACCAGCTGCGTGAGATTACATGATTCTGCAAATAGCTCGCACTCTAGACCAGCATCATCAGTCCTGGCAGAATGCAATAACCATTCAACATTATGTACATTAAAATCACCCAAAATGGTAATTTCGGTACTAAACACAAGGTCGAGGTTACTCAACTGCATGGATATTGAGTCAGATACACTGGGTTCTGAAGAAGCATTGGGGAAGCGACAGACTACACAGATATATCTGGTAATACAGTATTTAGATAATTTAGTTTGTATAATGAGTAATCAAAATGGGATGAAGAGAAGTTTAAGATAGTATCTACTGCATACTGTGATTTAATATAACAGCAGGTGCCGCCCTTGTTACGGAAGTTTGTGAGAAGATGGTAACTGGGAAAACAAAACGGGGATATTTCAGTATGGGGTGAGATTTGTCGTTCTGTGAGGAATAGGGCCAGAGGGGATATGGAGTGTAGGAAAAACTGAACCGAATTTAGGCTGGTCCAAAGGCCACGGATATTTGTAAAGAATAAGGCTGCACTTTCACTTCTCTGCCCACGAGCAAGATTGAAAATTCCAACAGTTGCTGCCGGCACAATCGCATGATGAGGACCAGGAGGACCCTGTGCCACCCGCCCTACCCTGCCGGCGGTGGTAATCCGAGGTACCACCTCTTTTGACAGTATTATTGCAGCGGCCATTGCTAAGATAGTGTGAAAACAAGGTGTGGTATCTTATGCGCATGTAGTGTGGTGTAGACAGTTGAAGATAAAGGTATTAAGAGAGTATGCTGGCCTAGTCCCTGTGTAAAAAGGCACTGAAAATGTCCAGCAAAGGGAGATGGTCAAGATCGAGTCCTGAGGGCTAGTGAAATGGGAGTTCCAGCTCTCCCCACACATGAAAGTTGTACTCCAAACATGGGCGAATAAAACCCGTGTATAAAGTCAACAACTGTGCAGGGGTAAAGAAGGTTCGGAGTTGACTTAGCACACCCAATCTCTTGGAAGCACACTTCACAAGAAATGTAATATGTTCTTTCCAAGATAAATCCCAAGTGAATGAAACCCCAAGCATGTTCAAGGATGATGCAGGAACGAGAGGACATTATTAAACATTAGTGAGTACTCCTGTGGAAGATTTTGTTGGGTTGATAGGTGTAAGAAATGAGTCTTTGATGCATTAAAAACAAGATTATTATAGGAAAGGAAAGAGAGAGGCAACATGATTACAGTGTTCAGGGCCATGATGGGAGTAGATAAAACTGACAGAGAAGATCTGTTTGCATGGGATACAAGAATAACAAGATGACACGGAATGAAACTGAATAAGCCAAGCTGCTTGAAGGTTATCAAGAAATATAGTTTTCCTTATAGATGCACAGACCTGTGGAACAGCCTGGACAATGAGGTGGTACAGGCAAAAAACATTCATGTGTTTAAAACTAGACTAGATAAATGTAGATATGGAGACAGGACAACATGAGCTTAGCTCAATTCCTGGTATACTACAAATACGTGAATACACACACACTCTCTCTCTCACTCAAACACACACAAACACTCACTCTCTCTCTCTCACACACACACACACACACACACACACACATACAAAGACTCTCTCTCTCTCTCTCTCTTTCCCTTGGAAAACTCGAGATTCCAAGGAGTTCCTATGCTTTTATGGGTGTTTTTTGGTGATAAAATTTATTGAAATAATGTATGACATGCAGAAAGAATTTCAGCTCTACTTCATACATGAATTAAGTAATTAGCTTCTGTTTAGTGCAGAGGCATCAAACTGGTGGCCCGTGGGCCACATGTGGCCCTGGGAGAGGAAAAGTGTGGCTTGTGATGATTAAAAAAAAAAAATGAAAACTAACAAATGGATAATCTCATAAAATTTGTCATATGATCAAGGGAACATACAGTACATTACAGCATTGTTAGGAAATATTTACTGATGACTTGATTGACAAAAATTCCATTTAAATAATTTATTGGTGAACAAATTATGTCACAAAACTTTTACCTAAAATTGTAGGCAAAGATAGGCCTCTGCTACTAGGAATTCTTACTTGATCTCAGAAGAAAATGTGGATTGGAGGGGAAACTGAAAATGTTATAAATTAAACTTTCAAGTGTAAACTACGTTTGTTTTTAAATAATATATATCTCTCTTTACTATGTACAGTACTCCTTTTAAATACCTACAATGATTTCAATAAGGTTAGGTAGACTTGGCCCTCAGACAATCAACAGATCTGAGGTGTGGCCCTTGAGAAGGACTGAGTCTGACACCACTGGCTTAGTGTGATGGGTCATGTCAGGCCAGGCCGCTCATTTCCAGTCTTAACTGAGCATAAACATCACTTGCTCACTTATAATAATCTTTTCTATTAATGTTCTCTATATCATCCATATACAGGTACTTATAAATCATTATCATATCCCCTCTCTTCTTTCCTGTAATGCAGTTAGTTTCAACCTTTCCAATCTCTCATCATACTGCAAATCCCTGAAGCCTGATATCATTTTTCTAGATGCTCTTTGCACCTTCTATAATTAATTTATATGTTTCTTTAAGTGGGGAGACCACACCATGGCAAAATATTCCAATCTTGGTCTTCTCATTGTCATTAACAATTACCTGGCACTTCCTCACTCATATAATGAAATGATGTTCTTATGTTCATCAATAACTTATATGCTCCATTAGTTATTATATTTCTATGCTTCTCTGGCAATAATCCCTGCTGTATAACTACACCGACATCCTTCTCCTGGGTAACTTTGCTGAAATATTGGTGGTATTATATACTGTATAGGTGATTTACTGAAATGAAAGAAGTTACCTTTCTGGCAGACAAATGAGAGCTATGATTAGAGAGAAGTTTTTCTCATGGAAAAGAATAATAAGTGGTGTGCCCCAGGGAGTAGTTTTGGCATTTACAATGTTCCTAATATATGTAAATGATATGCCAAATGAAGTTTAATAATATATGCATGTATTTGTTGATAATACAAAACCTGTGAAACAAATTGTAGATGATACAAGATGTAGAGGGTTGCGACAGGACTTGTATCAACTATACAACTGGGGGCAGGAAACTGAATTTAACAATAGTGAGGTGTGAATGTGATGGGTGTAAGCAACAGAAGACCAAAATGGGACTATAAAATGGGGAAGACATTTCCAAGACAACAGATGAGAAGGGGGTGTAATAATACAGTTGGGATTATCACCAAAGAAGATAACCAGTGGAGCACAAAATCTTCCATTAAATATAACAACAGCATTTCAGTGTATGAGTGAAGATATGCTAAGTACACTGATAATGACAATAGTATGACTCAGATTATAATATGCTATAGTTGTGTGGTTTCTCAAAAAAAATAACAAAAAAATAAATAAATAAATAAACCAGAGAAAGTATAAAAAGTGACTACTAAGATGATACCAAACTTAAGAGAACTGCAGTATAAGGATAGGTTACAAAGGCTGAAATTACCTACATTTCAAGAGCGAAGAGAAAGAGGAGACACGAAAACTCTGTATAAGTTGTTGTTGTGCTATCCCAGTCTGTCTTGGCTGCAAAGACCCATCACCCACAGACAAGCAACTGTAACTGCAGGGTCATCCTATGCAGTGAACTGTTATTCCCATGCGACTAACAGCACTTCACAACAGCAAGGCACAGGGAGAAGTGTGCAGGTTTTGTTCCTGGGTGGGTGACACATTTGCATCTCCCCTCCTAGTTAATATTTGGTAATATGGTTACTATCCAGTATTATAAATGATTTCCTGAGTTACAGGAAACCCTTTGGCTTGATGCTCAGTGTAGAGCTACCTGAAGAGGAAAGAAGAGTTATAAAGAGTGACAGGAAGGATAGGAGAAATGAGAAGAGAGAAGGATGGATACAGGAAAAGAATGATTGACATGAAGGATGAAACAGGTAGCACTACATCAAGTGAATAGATGATGGGCAACCCTACCTACCACCTGTTGTTTAAGTGTATGCATGGTATTGAAAAAACTGACAGAGATGATTACTGTATATCAAAGGGGATGGTGGAAGAATAAAAGGACATTGTTATAATCTTAACCCTTTGAGATTCCAATGACGATTTTGATTGTCATTTCAAATCCAACCTCAGAGATTCCGATGACGCTTTTAATCATCATTTTAAGAAGCTTCTGTAAAATATTCACCATAAATCGCATTTATGCAATGTAACAAAGAGACTCGAGCGTGATGTCATGGAATGGTTGCTCTATGTGGGGCAGGTTTTGCACAGCTGGTCTGACTCATGGCTTTGTTTCTTTATCACTTTATTCTAGGTGGATATTTTTCTACAGCAAGGTATAAAATTTTTGTTTTTTGCCTAACTTCAACTCATCCCTTTGACATTTATTTTATTTGTTTTCCCCTTTGGAACATACTTTGATAAAGTACAATTATTCAGCTTCAAAACACCACAACCAGCATCCTATCATTAAAAGTGTACTTGCACTGATCGATCAAAGAAAAAGATTGCCTAACAAATATGCGGCCGAGACTAAAAGAAAATTATGCATCTCTTTCCTTTTGCTTTACCATGCAACGAAATGCAAAACTTCCATAATATATATATCATTATAAAGGTAATTTATTGTAGTTTTGGATGGTTTAAACCAGATTTACATATCTTTACTAGTTTTCTTTTGCCGAATATTTTTCTATGGCAAGGTATAAAGTTTTTGGTTTTCACCTAACTTCAATTCATTATTTCGACATTTTTTCTTTTCTCTCCTTTTTTGAACATACTACGATAAAGTACAACTGTTCAGCTTTAAAATGACACCAGAACCAACATTCTAGCATGAAAAGTGTATATACACAGAGGAATCAAATAAAAATATCGCGCCGTGCAGATGTGGGTCAGCTTGAGGGTGGCTGACTCTAGCACAGACGTAATGCAGCCGGCCCAGAAATCTCATAGGGTCAAGTTACCAGAGTGTTTGGGTGATGCAAGAGAATACTGTTTTCAAATATTGTTTTCTCAAACTCTCTTGTGTGATTTATATTGCTACCACAAAAAAATAGCTCATGTAACACCAGCCATAGACCCAGGTGGTGCTGTCACCAAAACTTTGTCAATTGCAATACATATGCATATGGCCTGGCAGCAGCCAGCTAAGTAAATGTTGCCATATGTTGAGTTTCTTCCCAGTAATAAATACTTTTATACTGTTGTCAAAATCATGTCAAACACTTCATCAATGCTTTGGTGCTGATATAGTACAATATATGCAAATTCATTTCTTTAGTACAGAATTAGATGTGGACAAATAATTAGTGTGTAAGCTTGGGGAACTGTTACTCTGTTGCAATATTCAATTTCATTATGATATAGATGTTACTTTAAACATGCTGTATGGGTGACTTTTTGAAATGGAGAGTTAAATGCAGCCTTCTTTAGCCCCAGTACTACCGCAGGTCCTTTCTAAGGTGAAGTGTACAGTGGTCCCTTGATTATCTAACATAACTGGTACCAAACTTGCCACATGATAATGGAACTGCATGATAATGAATACACAAAACATACAGGATTTATCCTAATTGGTCCTAGGCACCCCAAGCTTAAACCCCAATTTAGACCCATTAACCCCTAGATGCCAGGCTATCTAAACTGTGGTTATCCTTTCAGTACAGGCAATTTTCCCTAAAATGGCTTGTTTTCAAACTTAAATATCTTATAATGTACTGTATAGCAGTTAGGGAAACAAATTAAAGACCATATTACTCTCTAACTTTTCTTCTTGTGGATGAAACCATCCCCTGGCCTGCAGATCGTCACATTGATGAGTACGGATGTCAAGAAGATAAGTAATTTTCGACGGTAGGAGTGGGATGTCTTCGTGTGTGTGCACACAGCCCCTGACTCAGGCTCCGCTCTCAGTGAGATAACTTCTCCACTACTAGATAAACTAGACACAGTGGCATCCAAGGCAGGCCCTATGGCACTATCACTGAGCCCTTTCCTAGTATCTTTGGACAAAGGCTTGGCAGGGGTGGATGAGGAAAGCAGTCTGCATGATGTGGGAATGGAATAGGATGAAAAGGAACCTGAAGACATTGTTCTACACTAGGCAAAGTCAAGGGACAGACTGAAGCATGCTTGCGTGCATTGGCGGGAGTCATTTCCTACCCTCTGGTGGTGAGGTCAAATATAAGCCAGTTCAAGCACTGCCAGAAATGCACTTGTGGCATAACCCATCACCCAGCATCCCCTCTCCACCTAAATCGCGACTGCATATCACACTCCCCGGCAGTTGGGGGTTACATACATTACATATGTTATGGTAAGTACAAGAAACAAACAAAGGTATGACAAGGAAACAATAAGGGAGAATATTTAATCTATTACTGGGGCACATGTATTTTACTGAACCCTCAACCACATGCTCGCCCTGCCCCTAATTGTAGATTCGATGAGGTAAATGAAAAGTGCAGTTTAAGTGGCAACAAGACCTTAACAGTTCACTTCTTATTCTTAAAGTTTCTTTCCATAATGTTCAGATTATTATTATGGTGGTAAATGAAGGTTACAGTCCCCAACGGCATGAAAGCCAGACAGATGCCATCTTACAACACTATTTTTGGCACAAAATTACCCTTATCAGTGCTAATTTATCCAAACCTAATCTAAGTTTTTGGAACTTAACTCAAGCTACCATATTTCCTGCCATATAATGTGCCTGCCCCCAGCCCCAAATTTGCTTCAATAATCACCCTGGGTATTATACTATGAAGGTAATGGTCTGGGATAGGCCTACAGGTTGAGATGAATGGCACAAAGCTACCAACAGTCAGAAGCAAATCAATCGATGGCCTAACTATTATTTAAAACTTGAATAATGCAGACATCCATAAAGGAGCATCGCCTATTTTACCCTTAAGCAGTACATCAGAATTTGTTCCATGGACACGGAAAAATTATGAATCATAGCCCTTGGTAATGAAGTAT
This sequence comes from Birgus latro, assembly GCA_018397915.1. Taxonomy (NCBI): domain Eukaryota; kingdom Metazoa; phylum Arthropoda; class Malacostraca; order Decapoda; family Coenobitidae; genus Birgus; species Birgus latro. Next base: position 36,385 of record JAGKTI010005897.1, read on the forward strand.
TATTACTATAGAGAATCATATATTCCACTAGATAGTTCTAGAAATATCTAGAGAAGTGTGTAAAATCAGAGGAAGCTTTCAAAATACTAAAAGTACAGTTTGAATTTACCAAATGTTTTCTCCTTTCGTCTAATGAAAGAGTACTCCTCTGGCAACATTTGTGCAAAATAAATATTTAGTATCTCTCCAGTAAGATTATGAATTTTTTTACATATACAGTAAGAAGTGGAGAGACAGTATGGGGCACAAGGGCTTAAGAGTAAATGCAGATAAAACAAAACTGATGATTTCTAGGGTTGGTGGCGGTACAATCAGAGGAGAGGGAGAGTGGCCATGTGCAGTTTGCCACAAGGGTGTGGGAAGTAAGTCAATCTTGTGGTGTTTGTGACAAATGGGTGCACAAGAGATGTAGTGGTATTAGAGGTAGACTGTGAGATAATTCTGATTTCATGTGTGCAGCGTGTCGGGGAGAGCAGGTGTAGATTGTTAGGCATGAGAGGGTTGAACTTGCTGGTGAGTTTCTTAAGCGTGTGGAGGAGTTTCGTTATTTGGGTGATATGTTATGTGCCGGAGGTGGGGCTGGAGTTAGCTCAGTTGCTAGGGTGAGAAGTGGTTGGAAGAAATTCAGGGAGCTGTTGCCTCTTCTGACATTGAAAGGACTCTCCTTACGTGCTAAGGGGTCTTTGTATGCAGCATGTGTTAGGAGTGTGATGCTGTATGGTAGTGAGACCTGGGCAGTAAAGGAAGAGGATATTCGCAGGTTTAAACGTACAGAAATGACAATGATTAGGTGGATGTGCAGTGCGTCCCTGCGTGCAAGGCCTGGGGGNGGGGGTTACGATGGAAGAGTTGAGAGGTAGGATGGGACTAGAGTGTATTGGTGTTGTGATGAGGAGAGGTAGGCTGAGGTGGTTTGGACATGTGGGGAGGATGGAGGATGATAATTGGGTGCAGGGGGTGAGAAGTGTTAATGTTAGGGGAGGGGTTGGGAGGGGTAGACCGAGAAAGACATGGGACGAGGTCATTAAGTGTGACTTAAGGGTTAAGGGACTGAACAGGGAGGCTGCCAAAGATCGAGCAGCATGGAGAGCCGCCATTAGGTGACCAAGGCCGACGCATGCAAATATGTTGGAGCCTTCAAAAATGAAACGACGAAACGAACGAGTAATCCCTCGATTATCCGACATAATAGAGCCAAAGGCATGTCCAGATTTGGGCAAAATCCGAATATGGAGCAATATCGCCTACTGTACCTGTACCCTATCTATACCCAACCTACTACCTTTACCCAACCTTTATGTACAGTACCCCTCCTAATTTTAGCAATGTTCTCCAGTCTTTCAGCTGTATTTAGACATCATAACACACATGGGAATATGAATATCCAGTGTAATGCTACCCACTAATAAAACAATGCATAAACAACAAAAATCCACAAATGTCCTACCTATAATGTACAGAATCACTCCTAAATTTGGCAGTGTTCTCTGGTCTTTCAGGTATACAACAATGCATAAACAACAAAAATCCACAAATGTCCTACCTATAATGTACAGAATCACTCCTAAATTTGGCAGTGTTCTCTGGTCTTTCAGGTATACTTAGACATCAAAACACACATGGAAATATCCAATATAATCATAGACACTAAGAAAACAATGCATAAACAACAAAAGTCCACACAAAAATCAATGAAGATGGCCGTTGCAATAAGTATTTTTAACCCTCTCGGGAACCATAAGTTTTCAAAAAGTTTCTAGGACAACAGCAGAGTGATGGCTGCTTGTGCAGCACAAATAAAAACTTTCCCATGGCCAAATATGCCACAATTGGTTATACTGGTATAAATGCATACCATCATCTTTGCTGGTGTTTGTACTATAAGATAAACTAATAAAAACACACAAAACTGATGATTAAAAGCACAGAAATGCAATGAGAATAAAGTTGTTCACAGGTAAAAAATACCTTCAAATAACTCCCCAACATCCTAGCGGAAAAATTTTGCCTGCACCATGCAAGAGCTAAGCATAGGTCTAGATGTAGAATTTCACAAGCTTTCTCATGGTTTTATACAACCAACAGTATTCAAATACATTGCCAAAAACTAAAAAATTCACTGGTGATGCAGGGATGGTGGGAGGCTGGGCGAGCGACGCTAGAGTGGGGGAGGACATGGGATGGGGAGGGAGTTAAGCCTGACAGCAGTGGGCATGGGAGGGGACGGAGGAGAGAAGGAGGGGGGGGGAGAGAGCTGCCAGGGGACTTTGACTGTCCGGTGAAGAGACAGACGGGCACCTTTGCTCTGCTGGTGGGTTAGGCTCCGTGTTACTTGCACGAGACCAGTATGTTCCCACCAATCCAGCCGGTTGGGAAACTTTAACCATTCACTGAGGAGCCGGATGGGCATTTTCAGTCAGCTTGTGCACTGCGGTCTGTATTACTCTGTATTACTCAAGTGCAGCTGTTAGCATCCAAGTGATCTGGGTGGCCGAGGGACTTTGACCACTCGGTTGGGATCCGCACAGCCATTCTGGTTCAGCCTGTGGGTTACGGTCCATGACCTTCGAGCGGCAGGTAGCATCAGAGTGAACTGGCTGGCAAGGGGACTTTCACCATTCAGTTGGGATCCAGACAGCCAATTTAGCTCAGCTTGTGGGTTACAGTCTATTACCCGCACATGAACAGAGAGGCTGGAGAGCCACCCACCCAATTTTTTGAATTTGTCGGTCATCCAGCCATTGATGTTGGAACTTTTATGTTTGGATATGTACAAATAAATCTGGATATGGAAATAACAGATCTAATGCCTAACATCTGTATACGAAGCATGTCTGGATAGAAAGCATCTGGATAATTGAGTGATTACTGTATGTTACTGTAATTTTTTTTCTTTACTTCACTCAGCAACAAAAACAAAGCAGAAATTCCTCTTTAATTAAGGAAAAAAAGCATTAAAAAGGGTTAATAAACAATGGAGTTTTAGTGTTTTAAATTAATAAAATATACTTCTCGGGAAAGGGCCTTTAAACTTTGGCCCAAGTCCAGCACGGCCATTTAAATGTTCAAAAGGCCTAGGCTGAGCAGTCTCTGCTCATTTCTAGCTGCCTCTTCAGTGTTCTTTGGTTTCTTACTGCCTCAAATTGTCTGTCACCAAGTTGCAGGTGGAACTTGGTTATTTAGTTAGTTGAAAACCAAAACAAAGATCCAACACTACCTTCTATATGTCTTGCCTTTTCCTCCTTCCTTCTAATCTCTTAACAGAATTTCTGAAGGTTTCTGCATCGCTGCAGAGTGTTTCTCTTACAATCAAGCATTATGACAACTGAGTAAGATAATTGCTGAAATAGTAATCGATAACACTCAAGTTAGTAATTATAATTCATCAACATCATCATCATTATCATATGGACCTGCTACTCCTCATGTGCTGCTACTATCATATGCTGCTACTCCTCATCCTAAGGCAGGGTGAGGAGTAGCAGCATCCAGACAGCATAAGTTTGCCCAGTCCAATGGGCCACAATTCCATTTACTCATCATTCAAGCCCCCAGAATCCTGGCTCTATCTGATATGCAAGCAACATCAACCATATCCTGTAGCTTCACATAAACATATCCGACAGAGTCAATCCGGACACCATCACATTAAAAAAGGATGCCAAATCCCTGATCATGCACTTCTTCCCACAACATTCATCCAGCCAGCTCAATCTCATCAGTCCCCTAGTCTCACTGACTTCCACACCTCTCATACTCACACACTCTTCCACAATATTCTTCCGCCTTCTTCTTGGCCAACCTTGCCTCTTTCCTCCTTCAAATTTGCTCAGATATACCTTTTTCAATACTCTATTGTTATCATGACCATACCATCTCAGTACACCCTCTTCGAATTTGGTGTCCACAGACTTCCTCAGTCCACATTGTTCATGAATCATATTATTTCGTACCCTATCCACTCTCTGTACTCCACATACATTCCTCAGCAGTCCCACTTCCACTGCTCTTACTCTTGACTTTTCATTTTCATGCCACACCATAGTCTCACATCCATATGTTGAAGCTGGCACTAACACTCCTTCATGTAGGCCTCGTGCAGCTGCAACACTAAAGCCTCTGTTTCTTATCAAGGCCTTCATAGCACCAGCTACCTTCCCTCCTTGTGTCACTTTACTTTCCACTTCTTCTGAACATTTTCCTCTCTTTTCTACCACTGTACCCAGGTATTTGAACTCTCTCACTAATTCCAGTCTCTCTCCATATCACTGTAACATTACACTGGGTGTCACCTCTCTCAATAACCACCACTTTACTCTTTTCTACATTTATTCTCAAGGCACAACACTCACAAACATCAGCAGAACTCGGCACTAGTCTACTAAGTTCTTGTCTGGTATTTGCAAGCAGTACTGCAGCATCAGCATACAACAAATTTGAGATATTCCATCCATCACCATTCATTACCAACGCCATCCCTCTCTCCATTACTCGTGTTTTTACTGCTCTCATCACCCCATCCATATACAGTAGGCGCGAAAAGTATTGACGTTTTTTTGCCCACGTCATTCTTCTTCGCGTTAAGTGAAGTAGGGTCAATACTACCCTCCCCTGTGATGCGAAATGAGCTGACGCTTTTTCAACAGGAGCTGGCAACCCTGCTTGATAGGTTTGGCACCACAGGAGCAGGCTCAGTAATGTTTGGGCAGCCACAGGAGAATGATTGTCTCTGTGTGTGATGCACCACGAGGGCATGTTTTGACTCAAATAACACAGTTATTTGGTTACCTACCACATTCTCATCATGCCTAAAGTAACCACAAGCAAGGACAAACGTGTGGAAGTGATTACTTTATACAAAGCTGGCCACAAACTCCCATTTATTGCAAATCAGATGGTGTTAGACTGAGGACAGTGCAGAGACTGGTGAAGCAGTTGAAGGACAGTGGGGAGGCCATTCCTCCCACTCCACTTCCCAAGCCTGGGAGACCTCGTAAGACAACCTTCAGGACCCGTCAGCTGATCTCAAGGCAAGTTAGCAAGGATCCAAGGCTAACAGCATGGGATTTAAAAGAAAAGAACCCACAGTTGCTGGCAGATGTGTCTGTCAGAAGTGTGCAGCAGCTGTTGCATGACGATCTGGGCTACAGGAGTTTTTGTGCTCGTAAAAAACCACTGCTAACTGCACTTCAGAAGAAAAAGAGAGTAAATTTTTGTAAGAAATATCTTGCCTGGAGTGAGGAGCAATGGAAAACTGTGCTTTGGAGTGATAAGTCAACATTTACTGTCACTGGTACCCCTTCATCACGAGTGTACCGCAAACCAGGCAGTGACCCCCTGGATCCTAAGTACACTTCCAAGTTTGTTAAATACCCAGCTTCACTCATGGCTTGGGGCTGCTTTACATATTATGGTGTTGGTAGGTTGGTAATTCTACCTGCAAATGAAAAAGTGAACCAGAACAATTATTTGGAGCTCTTATGTGATGTTTTAAGTGACTCTTTTGATAAAACCAAGGCAAGAGTATTTATGCAAGATTCTGCCCCTGCACATGTTGCAAAGTCAGTGAAACAGTGGCTAACAGACTGTGACGTTCCCTTTATTTGAGACTGGCCCGGAAACAGCCCAGATATCAATCCCATTGAGAATTTATGGGCGCACATGAAGCGGCAGCTCCGTAGTATGGACACATCATCTTTGCCTAAACTTGAGGCTGCAGCTATGGAGCAGTTTTAGTCCGTCTGTTCTGCAAAACTACGCCATCAGTCTCCCCAGACGCCTTAAGAAGATAATAAAGGTGAAGGGGAATGCCAGTAAATACTAAATTCAATGGTGAGTGTTAATTTATTTGTTTCTCCTTGCTAACCACAAGAATGTTTTCTTTTTTTAAGATGGCGTCAACACTTTCCGCGCCTACTGTATATACAGTCAACCCTCGGTAACTCGGACTACCTGGGGGGTAACTCAGTCCGAGTTATGGAATTGTCCGACCGACACGAGTTTGTATTCTATATTCGCATAATCATCACATTTTCCTGAATACAAGTATTAAGGCACACCAAAGTACAATAAATTAAAATTGTGATGTCTCTTAACATTACAGGAACCTTCCCAAATTAACAAGGGTTACATTCCAAACCCCCTCACTAATTCTTGAAATTCGCTAATTCTTGATGTCTTCCTGAAAACGACATTTACCAGTAATTGCATAGCCTATGAACCACTGTTACCGTAATGCATTACCCATAAATAAATGTTTCTAGTTAAATCTGTTTCCCAGTTGTTTCTAGCTGCTCGGCTGAGACAACTCTTGTATGATTTGTCAAGATAATGGCAGAAGGGACTGTCCTAAGTGTTTAACTAAACCTAACCTAACCCAACTTAACTGCACCTAATAATTTAACCAAACCCTACCTAACCTACAGTAGGGAAATTTTTAAAAATTGCAAAGAAAATGGTAGTCAAGCAGAACCTTTTGGATCAAACCTGCATTCACAGGGTGAGTTTTTTCTCTGTCTACTTCCCCCCCCCCCCCC
>JAGKTI010005898.1:0-24175 GCA_018397915.1 Birgus latro
GGTGTACACCTACATCTGCAAGTTGCACTGCAATACATGCCTGCATTTACTTCAGTGACATCATCGGCGGCCAGTCAGCAGCCATGAATCAAACACATCCTACTTGTCCTATACATTTCAGCTGCACAGGTCAATCAAGCAGACTATAATACCTCTTCCTTAGTGATTTATTTTGCATGCTACACCCCACCATTCTCTTGTATTACATTTCACACCTCTTCCTTGTTGATTTATTGTGCAGGTTACACCCTCCCAGTCTCTTGTATCCTATTTACTCCTTTATATTATCAACATACATTGCATAAATAAAATAAAAGCCATTATTAACATGGCATGTGCAGGAATAAATTGGTAAGGGAAAGGTGTTAGGGAGCCTCCTCACTCTAACCCAGACCTGAATACAATCATCAAGAAAGGAAAATAAACTAAGAAATAAATCATCATAGTGAAGGTATTATGTGAGGACCAAGGCCCATATTATCATCAGTTACAGAATCTCCCTAACACCTTTTCCTAATCGACTTATTTTGCTTATTACACAGTCATCTCGCCTAAAGTGCGTCTCACCTAGTGTGCGACGGGGGTCTGACAGTAATTAATTATTTAGAAAGTGCATTTGCTACTTGCAGTGTGCGACGGGCATGAGAAATTGAGGCAAATACGGTATTCTCTTGCAGCTCGAGAGCATAATTTGTAGTGTGCGATGGGTAAGGGTGGGGCTGGTGAGTATGTGTGGTAGGGTGAGGCTGGTGTGTGTGAGTGAGTGGTGGCAAGGGAGGTGCCAGTACCGTGACATCACGGCGAGGGAGGGGCTGATGTCACGGAGCACTGTGACGTTGGCAGCGTCTGCACAGCTTCCCTTCACCTCCCCAAGGCCATTGTTGTGTCTGTCCTCATCTCTGGTCTGTTCTAACATAGTCTTCCCTCGTTTGGTCTGATTGTCTCTACCCCCAGCCATGTCACCCAAGAAACATGTCTGCCTTACTCACCAGCAGAAGCTGGTGAAGTTAGGTATAGGTATTGGTGAATCAATATACAAATATTCAGGATGTGTCGCCTGTAAAGCCATTTTAACCAGGGATCCTATGCTTTGCAAAGTGTGAATTTATAGAGTGCGACGCTGTGTTGCCCATATTCACGCACTTTACTGGAGATGACTGTGTTACTATTACAACTTACTGAACTTCTCTGTATTACTTCAATTGTAAGCTTCCTCACACCTTTTCCTAAGCGACTTATTTTGCTTATAACACTTTACTGTGCTTCTCTCTCTTACCTAAATTGTAAGCTCCCTAACACCTTTTCCTAAGCAACTTATTTTGATTACTGTACTTCTCTGTGTTACCTTCATCATTTTAATACTGCAATACTCTGCATAGGAAACATGCAAAAGGATATTAATCAGCCATATCCAAAAATAAATCACTAAGGAAGAGGTGCTAGGGAGCCTGCTTACCTGGATCTTGAATCTGGCTCTCTCTTATCTTTTTTCATCGAGGGAACAATCATTTGGGCTTCTGGCCTTTAGTTCCTTCTTTGTTGCATAAAAAAATAACAATAATAAAAAATAAATAAAAACAACAGTACCCAGACAGACAACCTGTACTTCAGGCCGCACCATCCATGTAGAGACTTTCCTTTGATCCACATAGACAGATTTTCCTTATTTTCCTTCTATCCACATGTAAACAAAATTTTCTTCTGTCTTTACTCAGCTGTGTAGACAAACTTCCCTTCTTTAAACACTTTCCATGTAGACAGAATTTTCCATCTACCCACTCTCTCCATGTGCAGTCAAATATTTTGTCAAGTGACACATCATCATAGGTGAAATTTCTTGATATCTGCATGTAGACTGACTTTCTTTCCATCTATATGTAGACAGACTTACTTTCTGTGCAGATTATTCATGTAGACCAGTTTTATTTTGTTCCTTATTTATGTAGACAGACATTCCTTTTATCCATGCACACCAGCTTTTCTTCTCTCCATGTAGGCTACACCAGCTTCCCTTCTAACTGTACTAACCACATATAGACAAATTCTTCTAACCGCACTATCCACATACACAAACTTCTAAACGCACACTATCCCTCCTCCTCACTTAACGTTGACACTATGTAGGTTACGGTCCATGCGAACATAGCAAACCCCACTACCACAAGGAGATTGGTCAGGGCGGACATCTGGGCGGCGTCGGGGTTTGGCTTTCGGCTGTCATTGCTTGTGGGTCCCCGGTCACTCATGCTCCCATTTTCCGAGGCCTTCGCTCTCTCGGCCAGCTCTTGCTCCCGCTGTGCCAGTTTATTCTGAATTGCCTGTCAGGGGAGGAAAATGTTGTGAGGCTACTTAAAACTACTATAACTTTCTCCTAGAGTTGGGTTGTCTTTATCTGATAGACTGGGCTGCATCCATGACTTTTGCTCCCATTGTGCTAGCTTATTCTGAACTGCCTGTTGAGGAATAAGTGAGGGTGTTAGGGTGTTATGAGGCTACTTACAATGATTAATGCTCTCTCCAGTGGTAATTTTTTTCTTACATAATGTAAATGGGCCACTCACATGATTCGTCCTAAGTTCTTGTTCCCATTGTGCTAGCTTTTTCTGAATTGCCTGTTGGGAATGAGTGAGGGTGTTGTGAGGCTACTTACAATACTCTATCCAACAGTCAGTTTGTTTCCACTCACATAATGTTCACGAAGATTTTTGTTTTCATTCACACAATGTTTACGAAGGTGTGATGCCTGTTGTGCCAGTTTACAGTATTCAGAATCATTGGGTGGGAAATGAGTGAGTGTTATGAGGCTACATACAACTATTAACACACAAACATTCTGTGTTTACATGATGGAACTCGGCCACTCTATCTATTGGTCAGACGCCTTAATCCTGTAAGGGGTGGCGACAAACAAATAGCCTCCGTGTCACCATGTCCCCTATTTCGCTGCCCTCCTTCCAGTTTACATCCCCCTCTCTCATATACCTCTTCACACCATCTCTCCATCTTGGCCACTCACACAGTTTAAATACTCAGTCATGGTTGGTTGAAATATGATGTGATTTAGTTATGACGTAGGAGTGAGTCTTGTTGGTTACTAGTCCAACAAATCCTCCAGTGTAACAATATCAGGCCATCGACTTAGCTGAGAGAGGTTAGGGATATATGTGAGGTTAGAAAAACATGCCCTGGCTCACCCTTCAATTATATAAGCTTGAACTGTCTGTTAGGGGAAGAGCGAGAAAGGTGTTCGTAACCACTACCATCCATACTCTCTCCACTATGCAATATTCCATCAGGCAGATTAAATATTTCTAGAAACGAAACCCTGTAGCCACTTCACCACTGTGGGTCGAAAAGATGAGACCACCACAGAAAGGGTGTCCCGTGTGTGTGTAATTTACCCAGTTGTAATATACAGGAAATGAGCTATGCTCGTGGGGTCCCATCTCTGTTCCTTAATAAGTCAAATTTTGTGTGTGTGTGTGTGTGTGATTGTTTAAAGGTTTATTGTAGGGCTAATATTGAGTTTAAACTGCTAAATGAACATGGCTACAAATCACAACTGCTATGGCTCTTCCATTCCTAATGACCTAATAGGTTAATTCTGGCACCGCCTTCCGAAGGCGTCTTATCGCCACAAACACTGATCTGAGAAAATGTTTATTAAATTTCTATCTCGGTGTGGTGCTTCCATTTGACATCCAAATACTTCTCACTATTGCCATTCCTATTTCCCACCCTCTTCCCCAACCATTCCCAGCTGATCAGTGTTTGTGGCGATAAGACGCTTTCGGACGGCTGCGCTTGAATTATGAGGAAGACCATTTTCAGTCTTCCATAATTTTAGCTCTGTAATGGTTGAAAATTGGACCCATGTTGTTACAGCATTTTTCACTCAGAATTAGCCTTAGAATATCCTCCTGAACAAAAAAAGTAAGTAAAATGTAGTGGGAACCCTGTATAAAGATGTGTCCTTTTAGATTTGCATACCTGAACCATTGCAAGGGGGGCAGTAGTGAGTTTATGTCATGTTAGGCCTGGGAGTTGGGTATGAGGCCTGGCTTTTACTGATGTTAAATTGACCTGGTGGGTGTATTACAATTTGTCATTCTGCATCATGCTCTCATGCCATTTTGAATTGCTGTTGGGAGGAATGAGCGAGGAGAGTGTTACAGTAATCCCTTGTAAAACACTACTGTATGGTATCTCAATACATTTTTTCATATAAAGCTCTTAATCAACAAATAATACCATCTCACTTAATACATATTCATAATTGGCATATAATAGTATCTTACTTAATACATTTTTCCATAAGAAGTTCTTATCACAGAGAAACTTAACAGTCACACGTCACCACTCATTATTCGGCAGTTTTGATGTTCAGTGAATGGTTGGAGTTGATATGACTCACACACCATCATTTATCTTAATATATCACTGTTTATACTTTCAGTCACTGTGTCGAGGTTTCTGTTTATCATTTTCTTTCAGTTCCAGTGTGTCCAGGCATCCCAGAATGGACGTATCTTGAATTTGTCTTTCTACTCAACTTGTCTATATTTAGAGGAACAATTTTTGCAGGTTGGATACCTTGAATTCTATTATTTTTCAGTTTAAAAATAGTGTCAAATGTACACTACTTATTTCCAGTCTTGAATCTGATTTTTTCTGAGAAGGTAATGTTTCCAGTGATAAAATTTGTATCTGAGATAATCTTTTGTGTCGGAATATAATCCTCACTCAAAACAATTTTCACAGGACAGTAGTTTTTAGGAGCACATGTACAGTGTTAGAGAAATTACTGTACTCACTTTCAACTATCACTATTTAAACTAGAGCTACTCCCTGTGTCACTGTCCATCCCATTGTCTTTATGAGTCGGACTGTTCTTGCGTCTGTCCAGCCAGTTTCTTTTGAATCACCTGCAATAGGAATGAGTGAGCAGGATGTTACATTAACCCCTTCAGTCCTATAAAGGATTTTACATTTTCCCCGAGACATTTTTATTCTTGCTGCTACAAAATGGTTTTACTCAACAAAGACAGTGTTTCTATTAATGAAGGTGCTGATGAAGGCTGTATCTGACCCGTCCAGTCCGGAAAGTCCCTTGTTTAATAAAACTGTTTGAAGGCAGCAAGAATGGAATAAAAAAATACATTGATTGTTATTCCCACTCAGGCTCATCTGAATGTGAACCTGGCAGACTTCTGTTTGAAACTGCCTGCTCCTGCACACCACCATCTTCCCTGAGGATAGGGAGGGGGGTTGAGGGACATTTGTTGTTGTTGTTACTCTTCAAGCAGACCCACTGACCACAAGCAAGCACCTGCCTTCCCTGCACAGGATTAGGAATGAGGTGAGGGATGCTTTGTATAACTGGGCAGTGGAGCACCTGGCTATAATGGTGCCACCACAAGAAGGCTTCCCATACCAACACATCATCAGACTGAAGGGGTTAACTGGGTGCCACCATCGTCCTCATTATAATCAGTTTGTTTTCATTTGATGGAACTAAGTCACTCATGAATAAAGTTTTAGGTCAAGGTTGTGTGGAATTTGGTGACCTTTAGTTATGAGGCAGGAATGAGGCTCCTTGGTTACTGGTGAAATATACCCTCCATTCTGATAACACCTGGCCATCAACTGAGCTGAATGGGGTTACAGTCCTTTGACACAATATTCACACACACAATAATATTCTTGCCAGCTGAGGAAACAGAGACGAAACTAAAAATGTCACTTGGATTTCAGGAGTTGATGGATTTGGTATATCTTACAGCCTGGGGCCGTAACAAAAACAGTATTGGGAAAACTTAAAGAACAAGAGAATATTGGGGTATTAAATGCAGAATAAATCACTAAAGAGAAGGTGCTACGATTCCTCTGAAGCTGGCGAGAATATGGATTTAATTACAGTATATTTTGGAGAAGGAGAGTATCAGGAAGGACCACACTGCTTATTATTAACATTTATTACAAACAAGTGTTGGGTATGTATAATGAGAGAGAGAGAGAGAGAGAGAGAGAGAGAGAGAGAGAGAGAGAGAGAGAGAGAGAGAGAGAGAGAGAGAGAGAGAGAGAGAGAGAGAATAACTTTACTACAATAACACAGTGCAGGTTTTAAGAAAAACAGTGCATTGGTCAAACACACAGCATGTAAACAGTTACAGTTATAAAGGGGATGAGTTAACAATTGTACAACTCAAGACTAAATTTTGTGACCATTACATTACCTGGCTAAGCTGTTCTTGCTTTTGTTCAACCTCGAGCCATCTGATTGAGCAGACCTGTTGACCGTAGGTAAGCAACTGGTCCCATGTAGCTGTCTTACGGTTTCCCTACGCTGTTGATATTGTGTCTGTGCCTTAGTGTGACATGTGCTGTACGGTGCACAAATGTGTGTTATTTTGTGTGTTTTTTTTTTTTTTTTTTTTCACAAGCTGGGCATGTGGTGTTTTTGATACCACCCAACCTAACTCTTTGCTGGTAGCTGAGGAGGGCTGGGCAATGTCCTAAGTGAAGCCTTGCCAGGTGAACTTGATCAGTTCTATTTAAGAACACCTCTGATGGGTGGGTGTCAGGGGTGGGAGGGAGCTTATAATATACTGACTGAAGTAGTGGGATATTGTATAGGATGTTCTTATGGTGACTGTTTTATGTGCCTAGGTGTGCTGTGTTTCTTACCCATGTAATTACAGAAATGTTGTGTATTGGCACAGGCTGCAGCAAAGAACTGCATGCTTTGCATATCAAGTTAGTACCTGGCTGAGTAGATACAGGTAGTAAGCTGAACATCATCATCATCACCATCATTTTACTCCTATTCCTTAGTCTTTACAGTAGTCCTATTGCCTTAACACGGTGCACATTTTTGTCCTTTTGTGGCTTATTTCATGAAGTGCAATGGCAGGAAGAGACGATACTATGGTTCCACATCCCTTCCACATCACTATTTCTTAAGTCACATCATATTCTAGTGTTAGTGTTAATCTCTTGTTACAACTCAGTACTGAAGAAGTAAAGATGGGAATTTTAGGCCAAGTTAGAGTAAAAAGGGTAATAAGGTCAGCAGGATCCAGATATCACAGCAGCAAAGCATAATGTATGAGAAACACCAATGCCAGTATTAATGTTGGTTGTGGAAGCTAACATTTCTTCCAAAGCAATTTTTTTTGCTTATTACACCTTGCCATCCTTTTCTGTGTTACTTAAATCATTCTGTCATACACTGCATACGTAATGTACAACACTATATTACCCATTCATATCCAAAAATAAGCTAGGAAGATGTGTTAGGGAGCTTCCTTAACTGCCAAGAATACAAGCCCTAGAATGCCAGTGATGAGCAGGGATTGGATCAAGGAATAGATGGAAATTATAAACAGTTCTGTACGTCTCATTGCTATTCACATATGTTTTGTTTTAAAATATGCTTACCATGCAACTGATATTTTAAATTGACAGAAAGTGACAAATTAGGTTTATAGGTACCAATGGGATTTTAATGTTTAATTTTAGTTTAATTTTCTCTTAACTTAATAGTAAATAAATGCAAATTATAATGGATGTACTGTACACAGTTCATTAAGGGGGGGGGGGGATCCATTCATTCCTGGACACACTGTAGTGGTGGTAGTAGTAGAAGAAAACTAAACCTAGACAAGTTTTTAATTCGTTTACCTTGATGCTGTACTTCATGTTTTATACTTCCAAACGATTTTATTTAGCTAAGAAGAATGGAAAAGACTTGGAGTGGAGAGGTATGATAAAGTCTTCACTACTTCCTTTACTACTCGGGTTCTGTAAGCCAAATAAAATCACCTGGTAGTAAGAATAAATATATAAATAAATACCGTGTGACATTACGTTGGATAGATTACGATAATTTTCACCGAACTTACCTCAGTTGTTTCCGGGAATAATTCTGTAAACACTTTGTCTTTTAGGTTGAAGGTGAGGCTCTGCTGTGCCAGTTGTCTCTTCTCATAATCACTGGTCTCAATACTGCCAAAGGTGGGTGCCTTCTCCAGCTGATGACGATGAGAACAGATTGGGTAAGTACAGTAGTTAAAAGTAAAGAGTTAATGTCATTGTTATTGTCAACATTGCCACCTTTGTCATCATTATCATCATCATCATTGTTGTCATTGTCATTATTGATCATCATTATCATTATTATCATTATTAATATTACCATATTATGTTGACTCTGTCGGATACGTTTATGTGAAGCTACAGAACGAGGTGAATGTTTTTGGCGTATCAGTTAGAGCCAGGATTCTGGGGACTTGAACGGTGAGCGAATGAAGCATGGCCCAGTGGCTTGGGCAAATTTAGGCTGTCTGGACATTTCAACTCCTCACCCTGCCCTAGGGTGGGAAAGGAGGTCTGGACGATGATGATGATGATGATTTTATTCGTGAAAGATGTGGAGTGACCAAGTCTGTGGACACCAGAACTGAAGAGAGTGTACTAAGATGGTATGGTCATGTGGAGAGAATGAACAACAATAGTGTGGTGAAAAAGGTATATCTGAGTGAATTTGAGAGAAGGGAGAGGCGAGGTGGGGCCAAGGGGAGAAGGTGGAGGGATACGGTGGGTGAATCTGTGAGGAAGAGAGGTATGGAAGTTGGTGAGGCTAGGGAACTAACAAGAGATTGAGCTGGCTGGATGAATGTTGTGAGAAGAAGAGCATGATCAGGGATTTGGCACCCCTTTTTAACATGACAGCGTCTGGATTGACTCTATTGGATACGTTTATGTAAAGTTACAGAATGTGGTGAAAGTTTTTGGCATATCAGATAGAGCCAGGATTCTGGAGGCTTGAATGATGAGTGAATGGAAGCATTGCCTAATGGATTGGGCAAACTTGGGCTGTCTGGAAGTTGCTACTCCTCACCCTGCCCTAGGGAGGGAAAGGTCCTGTTGATGATGATGATGATGATGATTTTATTGTTTCCTTCATTTTTAAAGGCTCCAACATGCTTGCATGCATCAGCCTTGTTCACTAATGGTGGCTTTCAATGCTGCTTGATCAAGCAGCCTCTCATTTCAGTCCACTAATTCTGAGATCACACTGTATGACCTCATCCCAATTCTTCTTTGGTCTGCTTTCTCACACCTCTGTCCTCAGTGTTCACACCTCTCGCCCTCCACCTTATTAAGAATATAGGGGCCAGGAATTAGGCCACTAAATCCATGTGCTGAAGGTGAGTGGCTATTCATTTCTCCCAAATGGCATTCTGTGGGCAATAAACCACAGCCCCAATCACCCCATGGATTGCAGTCCTCATGGGCTACATTTGGTTGGAGTGCCTTAATGCACTAGGCCACCAGGCATCTGTTGGCATTACATTCACCACCCAAGTTAGTAAAAGGTTTCCTGGGTTACAGGAAACCATTTGGCTTGTTACCAAGTGTAGAGTCGTCAGAGGGCAATGCTGCACCGAAAGATTGGATGGTGGTCACTCTTACCTGCGTGCCACTAGCAGAAAACACCTTTAAATAAACACAGTCTCCATTCTGTGTACAGTTTGATGCCACACCATAAATGAAAGCAGGCCTGTCAGTAGAGTAGAGGGAGAGACCACATAGGATTCCATGTACGTGGATGGAAGTCTGAGATGGAAAAGCAAAGGAGACAGAAAATCAAAGCAGTCTCTTTCTTATTTTAAAATTAACCAGTGCCTCACCATGAATGAAAGCAGTCCTGTCAGTATGGTAGAGACAGACCATGCCGGGTTCCACGTATCCGGGTGGAAATCCGAAATGGAAAGGCAGAGTCGCGTGTTTGTCTTGAAGCGTCCTGAGGGTGTGATCATGTAGATGCTGGGGGGCCGGAATGGGTACTCCATTGGAAACACCAACTTGCCGTGGTAGTAGCCCCCCTCATATGGACTCTCCTCAGGGCCCTCCACCACATAGTGCCTGTAAATGATATTAATAATGTCATCATCTTGGACCTCATTTTTGCAGTTAAGGATGAGGTGTGGATGATGATAATGGTTAATAATAATATCCCTATTGTCCTAAGCTCCATCATCAGGCAGTCCTTTCTCCATCCTATTCATCCATCTCATCCTTGGTCTCTCTCCCTTCACCTTTACCTCATGCCATTCATAAATGTGTCCACTCTAATCTTCCATCTCATCCTTGGTCTTCCCTTGCTTCCACCACTACCTCACTCACAGTCAGTCATGCTCCACTCACCTGACATAACCAAACCATGTCACAGTAATTCAAACACATTCCAGCACAACCACATCAGTGCAAGAATAATTGTCATGTCATCTTTTTCTAATACCCATCTACTCCATGTAGTGCTGCCCTTAGGTGTCAGCCCTTTCCTCTCTTCCTGCCTTCTTTCCTTCCATTCCCTTTTGTCATTATTTCCTTCATTCTTTCCTCTTCCTTATGCCTATGGGTGACTATACACTGAGTGACAAGCCAAATGGTTACCTGACACCAGGAAACTATTAACTACGCTGGGTGGTAACCATATAACCAGATTATGGCACCTGGTGGTTTAGTGGGTAATTAACATGCTCCAATCAGATTGAGACTGTGCAGGTTTATATCCAAGGGATGGTTGGAGTGTAATGCTCATGGTAATGCCACTTAGGGATAAGTGAGGCTGGTCACTCTCATTGAATGCCAGCACCAACTTGCTTAGCCCCAGGTTCGTATGCTCCTCATGGGGCAATGTGGGATAGGATGATGATGGTATTAACCCATCACGTCCCGACTGATTTCCTACCTCTGATACCCCCCTGTCCCGAGCAATTTCGGAAAATATTTTTTTTTTGCTCAAACCTTCTCTTTTGGTGAGAAACATCAAAAAATCATAGAGAAATCGCCCTCCTGACCTTATAAATGTTGCTAAAGGTGACGAGTTAGCCTTACCTTTCGTTCTCTCTCCCAGTATCTGGCCTCAAAGAAAACGAACTATGGGAGGGTAAACTAATTCAAGCCACTTTGAATTATGTATTTATTTATTTACTTGGTACGAATTTATGTGTAGTACAAGACTATATTGGTTTTCACACAATTATATAGGAAATAGAAGCATTGTTCAGTCATCAAACACATCCACATATGGCACCTTCCTTTACGACATTACTACCTCATCACTTCTGTTTGTTTCTTGCTCTAGCTTCTTTATTTCTTTGTCCTCCACCTCAGGAATCACTGTCACCGTGAATTTCTTTATTGGAGAGACCGTGGGGCAACATGTCTTTACTGGCCAGGTCACTGCTAACAGGTGAATTGCCGAGTGTGGGGGGGAGGGGTGGTCAGGTGGGACCAGGCAGTATCCCCACTTGACAGCAGATAGAGGAAGGTCTCCCACATATGCCTACCAAAAATCACCCGTGAAACTTGAAAATTGTGCAAATTATGAACATTGCAATTGCGCAATGTACCCGTACATTGATGGGTCTAGCTGTGACAAAACGTTGCGACGTACCCATACGTCGACGGGACGCCTCAGGTTAAATGAACAGTAAAGAACATAAAATTAACAAAAAATTGATGTATTACCCATAAATACAGTAAATTCATGGCATATGTTGCCTTTCATAGCCTTTTTTTTTCCTGCAAAATGAACAGCACACTGCAGAAGGTTGACAAAGTGCCTTTGAACACAGTAAATTGTTCACATTGCTTTGATTATGCTCATTTTTGCTCTTATATGAAAAGTGAAGCACAGTTTGTCTCACCATTCAAGTATGTTTGATGGCAGAGGTTCAGCTGTCACATAAGGCACAGGGTCAAACTTGATTCTCATGTAGTCCGCCCGCAGCCGGGCCGAGGCTGTGCCAGACAGTTTAGACATCACACCTGCAAGAGGAAAAGTATACAAGTATACGGGTATTTCAGTTAGAAATGAAGTCACAGTGCATAGTGAGGATGAATGGCCAGGATATGGAGAGTGTGAGTGCCTTCATGTACTTAGGTAGTGTGATGAGTAAGGATGGAAGTTTGGAGGATGAAGTGCTTTGATAGGGTATAGCAGGGGAAAAAGGCTGCTGATTCAGAAAGCAGTGATCAGGAAGAGGGAAGAAGTAAAAACATCACTGCATGACAGTGCTGTACTGTGACCCCCATTCTAACATATGAAAGTGAAGATTGGACCCTGTTGGAAGGACACAAGAATGAGAGCAGTGGAAATGAGTTATTTGAGACAGACAGAGAGACAAATAAGGAAGTAAAGGAGAGTTGTGGTATTGATGTGGTTTTGATTATGGAGAATGAGAGGCTAACTACAAACAGGAAAGTTTATGAGAGTGAAGTGGAAGGGGAGACTGAGGATGAGATTGAGGGATTGGATGGAGAAGTATATGAGTGAAGGGGGGGGGGTTGGAGGGAAGGCAGCCAGTCATAAAGCTGTCAGATAGTAGCTTAAAAAAAGAAAAAAAAAGAAAAATGCACCATTAGACTGAAAGTGTTAACATTTCAACAGGATAGGCGTTGCAACCCTGTTTTGGCTGTGACTGATGGTAGTGTGGAGAACCTGATTATTACAGTCAATAAAAGTCACTATATCACAGCAAGTTGGGGAAGTCCAGTATGATAAAAGGAATACTCTGATACAAGTGAGCTGCCACAACTGATACCTATTGTGTTTATCATAATTTTTTTCTCTACATCCGGCTACAGCACTGGTTGGTTCATACTGTGCACTGTTAATATTGTGAGGTGCTGGAGAGGGATGCCTTCATGTGATGGCAGTGTTATAACTGGGTGGTGGAGCTGCCCAGTTATACAATACAGACTTCAACTTCCTCTCCATCCCCCCGAAAGGGGGATGGTAGGCTGCAGGATAGAGGCAACTTCAGTCTGCAGTCCACTGGGTTCACATTCAGGGAAACCTGGGGTTGAAAGGCAGGACAGGATGAATGTAATGGTGTTGTGGAGAGGAGAGAGAAATTGAGATGGTTTGGGCATGTTGAGAGCATGGAAGGCAACAGTCGGGTGCAGGAAGTGATAAATATGAATGTCAGGAGTACGATTTTGAGAAGCACACCTAAAATAAAACCTGGGATGAGGTCATACAGTGTGTCCTCAGGGATAAGGGACTGAATAGGGAGGCTGCCAGAGATCGAATGAAATGAAAACTGTCAGTATGTGACCAAGGCCAATGCATGCGAGATATGATGATTATGAATGATGGCTTCCCTCACATGACCTAAGGTAGGTAGGCTAGTTGTGGTGAATATTTAGCAGAAGCCACAACTGTAATTCATTTATTTTTTTCTCCTGTTTATACCACAATACGGTATGTACAGACACTTTCTTGTATGAAACTTCTGTTGCAAATTTAATTTCTTGTTTGCCAGGGTTATTTGCGATGAAAGTGTCAAAAAGGAAAAATGTTATATGCCTTCTACTTTGACTTGGTCTAAATTCGTCACATGTCCATCTTCAATAGTGAGTTATAACAGATTAACTTATGAATGTAGTGCTAGTTATGAAGAAGTGCTGTGGAAGGGCTGTAGCACAGTAATATTGTATTCTGCCACAGATCCACATGAAGTATACCACAAATTAGTGTAACATCAGTATAGCAGATGCTGCTGTATAAACAGAAAGCACTTCAAAATTCCTGATGTCTAGCTATGGCATCTGCTAAATATTGTCCAGCTTAGTTAGGCTGGGTTAGTTAGGCTTAATATTTTAGCTGATGGTAGGTTAGATTTGTTATGTAAGGTTAGACAAAAAAAATAACCTTAAATATTCAAAACTGCAAATTTACCATTAGATTAACTCAGTAGGTAGAGTTAATTGTATACAGGAAGTGAAGGACCATTGTGGTGTGGTTGAGGACGTGATGGGAAGCGTTAGGAGAAACACGTTAAGGTGGTTTGGGCATGTGGAGAGGATGGAGAGTGAAAGATTGACGAGGAGAGTGTATGTGAGTGAGGTGGAGGGGGCGAGAGGGAGGGGGAGGCCGAGGATGAGATGGAGGGATGGAGTGGAGAGGTATATGAGAGAGGGGGGTGTGAGTTGGGAGCGTGGTAGTGAAATGGCAGTGGACAGAGTGACATGGAGGCGATTTGTTTGTGGCCACCCCGTTCGGGAATGAGGCGTCAGGCAATAGATAGATAGATAGATAATTTAATTGTGTTAGGAAAAAACTTTAGGTTTGAAGAATAATCTGAATGACTTTTAATGCCCAAAACTACAAATTTACCACCATATTAACACATAATCATGGTAATGGGGTTAATTGTGTGCTGTAGCTTGAGTCACATGCTAACCATTATTTGCAAAAATTTATTGTTTCAGCCATAAAACATGCACTTGTATCATAATTTACCGGTATTCATTAATTTTATACAGCAAAGGAAGGCAGGATAGAAATTTATGGGTTAATGAAGGCTGAAATGAACACTAGCTCAAAAAGTCATCTCAAATAAAATCTGGAGGTAGGCTAAGAACAAACAAAATTAATGAATCATCGTATTCGAAGGTAATTAAAAGGTAGAGTCATATATAATTGCTGTTCTGAACATAGTTAATGCTCGTACCTGTATTTTCCAATTAAATCTAGACCATACTGATAAAGCGGCCTGAAATGTTGTTGGAGTCATCAGCTGATGGTCACGTCAAGACAGAGTTACCATGTTGAAAAATTCACTAATGTCGCTAAAATTGCTATAGTCGTTAAAATGTCGAGAAATGCAAAAATAATAATAATAAAATAAAACTAGCTAGAAACATGGCCAAAGTTTGTAGAGTATAATTACTGTGCCAGGGTCATCAGAATACTGCTTAGTTTCCTGTAGCTACATACAGAAAATCGTTGCTAATAGAAGTGAATGGTTGTACACCTAGCTGACAAAACGCTAGGTTGGCAACTTTACGTCACTTGCCAAGCCTCGTCCTCGCCCATCTTCACTGGGGTGTAACAGTTTTGTGTATACTTACAGGTAGCATATTCAGTTTGTCTTAATATTCTGTTTCCCTTTGCTTAAATATTTGTTTATTAGATTGTCGTTTTTGCGCAGATGTTGAGGGGACACCTTCATGTGGTGGCACTGATAATCGGGCAGTTCCACTTATATAAATGTCCCTTAGCCCACTCCCCATTTCTGGAAAGGAGGGTGGTGGAGTGCGGAGGCTAATTTCATCTTACTGGCAGGTTCACGGTGACCTGGGACCACATCTATATTGATCGGGATGTTGTTAGATAGACGTGGATCGAAGTAGAAGTATAGTAAACCAATAACACTTATTGGAGTAAAAGTAAGGAAAGGGGGGAAAAAAAAGGAAAAAAGAAGACAGAGTAAGATCAACAAATTAGCGCTGCTTACTAGATCCAGAGGTATCGCGAGTTAGCGGCAAGAAATCTAGTAATATTCTTGATACCTTTATTCAGTTTTATTGACATTCTATAGGTATACAGTTTGCGTTGCTTACTAGATCCAGAGGTATCGCGAGTTAGCGGCAAGAAATCTAGTAATATTCTTGATACCTTTATTCAGTTTTATTGACATTCTATAGGTATACAGTTTGAGTAATATTCTAGTGGTTTGACCACTTCAACTGTCAATTTCTATGGAATTATGTATTTAGCGATGTAGCTTTTCAGAAATTGCAGCAGGATTTGGGCCTGGGACAGGGTGTTAGGATTATGTCTTCTGACACGTCTTGACGATTTGCTTTTCATATTGCACCATACTACTATCTTGTTTGACAGTGTATATTTCTACCATCGACAGAGATTGCACAAATAATATAAGGGACTCTCAGCTGGTCATGCAGAACCTCGTTAGCCGTTTTTATGTATATTATGCCCTGTTATTCCTTTGTATACTGTTAATGTCTTCTTAGCACAGATATAGTTTTCATAAATAACACAAGACGGTATTAACATACTAAATGAATAAATTAACTAGTTACGAAGAAGTGCTAGACTCGCTAACATACACTGGTAATACTGCCTAGGGCGTGACAGAGTGCGCTTGTGCGGGGTTCATGCTGTTTAGCTGTCATCGCTCCATATATCTCTTAAATTATGACTGAAAATAAGCTGTCACCATCACCTAACGCCGCTAAGGACGTAAGTTTATCACACTAATTCATGTGTGTACTAGTCAGTGGTTAGTTGGCAATTTTATTACATGATTTTACCAATAATGACGAACCTTAAAATTTTAGTCTGTGTCTTGAGAAAGGAATTTGATAGATGTACAGTACTGAAGGAGAAGACTTACAGAATTTTCTCGAGATGAAGTTATTTTCTCAACAACCATTTTTTTAATGTTGCTTCTTCAGGTGATAGTTATTTTCTTTACAAATGGTTGGCATATTAGCGACGGCCCATCGTCTTTGGTAGCCTTTCGTCGTACACATTGGTTAGATCTTGGTAGAATAAACATTTTCTCCAGCAGATAATCTGGCCATGGACCATTAGGACTTCTGTTATCAGTACCACCAATGTATTGTGGAACCCTTGCTACTTTATATTATCTGAGGACAAATCACTCCAAGATTTTATCACAAGAAAGGAATTTTATTTACTGTATGTACTGAAGGAACTGATATTTGGGGTGGGGGGGTGGAGAGGGGGATCCTACACTTGCCTTAATAATTTTGCATGTTTTCCACAGTTAATTCAAGTTTGTGCTGGTAAATTGTACGTTGCCTGTTTTGTTATTTACTGTATCATGAATATTTCTTTTTGACGAACCTCTAATAAGATTTTATTCAGTGTCATAAGAAAAGAAGTTGGATGAAACTGCAGGAGACTCCCATGTATGGGATTTATGATCCCCCCCCCCATAAATGGTAACGTAATTTTCAGTGTGATAGCTCTGAAACGTTGTGGAAATGCATAATTTTGAAGATACCAAATCCATGCAACCTCACCAGTTGTACACACAAACTGTGGCAGTCGGCTACCTGCCATGTTGGACTTTCAGGTTGATTTGGCCCCATAGTCAGTCCATCACTAATTGTTCGTGTCTGTTAACCTAACCTAACCTAACAAAACTGAACCAAACCTAATATAACCCAACACAGCTGAGCCTAACGTATTATGACCTAACCTGATTCAGCCTAACCTAAACTGAACTTAATCTATCTAACTGGAATGACTGCGAGATGAATATGCTTCAAGTTCAAATTGCTCCATTGCCCTTTGTAGGATGTCATCACAGGTGTCAGCAAACCCAACTTGGTTTTTCTTAGTCTGTTTATCTGTTGCCATGCACCTTAATCCTGTAAGGGGTGGCCACAATCAAATTGCAACCATGTCGCCCTGGCCTCCGCCATTTCACTGCCCTCCCTCAAGCTCACACCTCCTTCTCTCATATACCTCTCCACTCCATCCCTCCCTCTCCCCCTCCCCCACACTGTAGTATCATATGTTATTTTTGAGGAATGGATGTCATTAATGAATCAACTCAGCTTCGTGATATGCATGAGTGCAATTGATGTTTTTATTTTAGTAATTTATTGTTTTTTTAATGATTTTATTTATTTTTATGTAGGCTATTTATTTTTATTTTTTGTTCAGCACAGGTGTTTTGGCCCCTAGGTCCCCTCTCACAAAGAGAGTGAAAATTGTCATAGCCAGGCGTGGTGGGAAACAGCCCGAATGAAGGCTTGTGTACAGAGGCGATTGGTCCCAGCTAGTGGAGGATCTAACCTGACTCATCCCAGTAAGAGTGCAAGGGTGAGTTGATGAAGTATTCCATCTATCTATCTATAGCTTGACACCGTAATCCCATAAGGGGTGGCCATTTGTCTTTGAGTTAGTTATTTTACAGGGAGGGGCACTAACCCTCCATCAACCCATTTATTGACACAGAGGGAATACGTATGGGTTGGTTATATACTCGTAGTTACCACCCAGCATTGTAAATGGTTTCCTGGCTTACGGGAAACCATTATGCTTGCCACTGAATGTAAAGCCACCAGAAAAGGAAAGAAGATCAATAAAAAGTGACAGGAAAGATGGGAGGAGTATGAAGAGAGGGGGGCAGACTGGCAGACACAGAAAAAGAATGATAGAGGTGAAGGAAGAAGTAGGCAGCATGACATCAGTAATAAAGCATTGGTATTGGTATGCTCAGTTTTACTGAATGGGAATGTTGGGTGGGAGAGAAACAGATTAGAGCTTGAATTCTTTATTTTCTCTAATGCTTTGGGCTACACAGACCCCCCCCCCTCCTCAGGTGGGATTTCAGGCACATTTTTTAAAATAAATGAGTACAGTAGCATGTTCTGGTGACAGAAATGAAAACTTTACCTGTTTTACACAAACTTGGCCCATACTTTTGCCTGCAGTTTATTTCACATTCTTGTTGGAGTAAAAAGAGAAGGCAAGACACTTACTGGAACCCATAGCGCCTCATGTAACGGATATTATTACTGTATAACCGATGGAAGTCCGTTGGCTTTGTAGTGTCCTTTAAATCTGATTTGTGGTCCATCAAGGTATGTTAAATTGCGGATATACCCTACTTTACAAATTCTATCTATCTATCTATTGCCAGACGCCTCAATCCCGAACGGGGTGGCCACAAACAAATCGCCTCCATGTCACTCTGTCCCCTGCCATTTCACTACCACGCTCCCAACTCACACCCCCCTTTACAAATTTACACTTTACAAATTAAAGTGTAAATAACAATCACAGTAGAATCTCTACTTTTCAGATGACAATGAAGTATGCGGGTGGTGTGCTGCAAAGGGTCCTGCTTGGGATGTGCATTATCCAGATATCCGTCACCGCCTACATCGCCTTTCGCTTGTTTGCCATCACCCGTTTCTCCAGCATACCAAGACTGGACAATAAGGAGTTGAAGGCTGTTGAAAAGAAAGTGTTAGGTAAGATCTGCATTGAGTTTAAGTCATCAGTACTGTGTTGTCTTATTCACTACTGTTCATTACAAAGGTTGTTTTCCTTAGTTTTTCACAGTAAGTTGTTGATGAGCATGTAAAAAATTCTCTTAACATGCCATTACTCATAATAAAGCAGTCATGATGTACAGTGGGTAATTGCAGTAGAGTAATCTCGTTCAGTCAGGTTGAGCAGACCCATCAACCATAGGCAAGCAACTGTCCCATGCAGTGAACTGTTGTTCCTTATGGTGGACAGCACCTTGCCACAGCAAGGCATGGGGAAGACTTTGGAGGTTAAGATTGGACAAGATAGGATAGATTAGGATAGATTAAGATAGATAGGACAGGTTCGGTTACCGTACGTTAAATTAGTTCAGGTCAGATCTGTTATTTAATGCCAATATTGTGCTTCCATTCCATTTCCAGACTTTGATATTGGGCAGCAAGAGGCAGCCATTGTTTTAGCTGAACAAGAAGTAAAACCCATGAAGCAAGATGTTGAGGTGAAGTGGGATGCAGCTTCCAAGAAGAAAACAGTATGTATTCTATTGTATCGTTCTGTTTATCCATTTATCTATGTCTGTTTATCTTTCTGTTTGTCTATAGCTGGAATTAAGTTCAGAATGGGGTCACAGACTGTCTGCATGTCACCCTGTTGTCCACTATTAGGCTGCCCTTTCTCCAGCTTACACTGATGGGTAATGTTTAAGAGGAAATATGGCATCTTTTAATTGATTGATTAACAGGGTAGAGGAGAAGGTGCAACAGTGGGCAGTGATGAAGAGAAAGTGTAGCATTACTTGATTGATGGATTGACTGATTGACAGGGTAGAGAAGGTGTAGCAATGGGAATGATGAAGAGGAAGTTTAGCATTATTTGATGGATTGATTGATTGAATAACAGGGTACAGAAGTTGTAGCAATAGTGGGGAATGAAGAGGAGAAAGTGTGGCATTATTTGATGGATGGATGGATGGATGGATGGATTGATTGATTGATTGACAATGTAGAGGAGAAGGTGCAGCTGTGATGATGAAGAGGAAGTGCAATATTATTTGTTTGATAAATAGGGTAGAGGAGAAGGTGCAGCAGTGGGAAATGAAGTGTAGCATTATTTGATTGATGGATTGACAGGGTAGAGGAGAAGGCAGAGTGGTGGTGGAGGTGTGGAGTAAGGCAGCAGTGGGAGCGTATCTCTGGCACCACATCCTAGAGGGCAAGGAGGCTCTGGATGACAGTATTGCAGGAGCCACTCTTGGAGAAATCATCATGCCTACCTTCACCCTCAGGTATAGATCAGGTAATAGTGACACTCTTACTTTCCCCTTGATTTCCTGTGTATGGTGTATGGTGATCAGCTTTTTCTCTTTTTCTGTGATGATGTTTTGGTGTACTCTTGTGGTGCTAGATATAGTACCACAGAACCCCAGTGTTATGGTGATGATAGTGATGGCCTCCACAAAACTTAAATCAAGGCAGATAAAATTCAACAGAAATCGTAGTGTTGGTGATGGTAAAGATGATGATGAAAGTAATGAAATGCACAGAAATCATAGCCATGTGTTGCAATGATTGTGATAGTGGAGGTGGTGGTGGTGATGATGATGGTAGTGATGAGATGATGATGATGATGAATGGTAGTGATGAGATGATGATGATGGTGGTGGCGATGGTGGTAGTGGAAGTGATGATGATGGTAGTGGTGGAGGTGATGATGAGAGTGATGGCTCTTCTCTAGGTCCAGGTGTGGTGCCGGACACAGTGCCACAGAATCCGAGTGGTGTGGTGTTGGTGGTGAATGGGAGAACCGGCGAGAAGGTACAGGAGGCTCGGACATGGCTGCGTCATGTGTCTGCCCTCCCCTCCAAACCACCAACCGTCCTATTGATGCTGGGCAATGAAGTAAGTGAGAGAGAGAGAGAGAGAGAAGAATATAATGCAGTAGTGTAGAGGGAATACAGAACTGATTAAGTGCTTTTAGATATTGTCATATTTTATTCTGTGCCATTCACTCTGCCCTTGATGTATATTTTTATCTGCATTATCTAGCTGTTTGTAGCTAGACACATGAATCCTGGAGGGGGTAGGTCATACAGAAATTGTCTTCGTGTCCTATGCCATCAGGCTGCCCTCCATCCAGCTCACATTGCCCCATTCTTCCACCTCATCCACAGTCTCCCCTCTCCCCTCCACTTCACTCACATGTACATTTAGTCAGTTTATTTTCATCATATCCTCCACTTGACCAAACCATTGCAAAGCACATTGCTTAACATTTTCTAGTACGTCCTCATCAACATTAAATACCCTTGAATTTCCTTCTTTGTATGTCTTTTTCTCTATGTAACTCTACATGCCTTATATAAACTACAGTATTGTGTATTCATTTCACCATAACTTGGCTTAAAACTTCCACCTGTCTGTCTTGAGTGTTTAGATACAATAAATCAACACTGTGGCTCTAATTACAATGAAGTGCTATGGAAGGGATAGCCTATAAGGCTGTAACATTGTCTTTTTCAGCTACTGAGCTGTGTGAAATA
Organism: Birgus latro; assembly: GCA_018397915.1. Lineage (NCBI taxonomy): Eukaryota > Metazoa > Arthropoda > Malacostraca > Decapoda > Coenobitidae > Birgus > Birgus latro. The sequence continues at coordinate 21,399 of JAGKTI010005898.1, forward strand.
GGCTTCAGTAGGACCAAAGAGAACAGTATTGTCAACCTCATTTTCTGTTCTTTCCAACCGACCAGATGTTAAAACTAAAAACAATTTCATGTCATTTCATTCTCTTATTCTCTCGACATGTTGTATTATCTAGATGTTGAGTTGGAGATTGGGAATATTGTAGGTTATGTTGAGTAGGAGAGAGAAACATGTTAGAAGTCTTTATTTTCTCTTCACATTTCAGGCTACACAGAGCCCATCTCCAGGCAGTTTTGTGTAGCCTGAGACATTAGAGAAAATAAGAATTTGAGCACTAACCTGTGTCTCTCTCGCAGCCAACATTTCCACTTGTCATAATGGATCATCTACATATTGTAAGTTGGGGTAATTAGGAGGAAGAGGAGTTGGTAGATAATTTTGTTGCAGAGGTCTTGTTGTGAGGTCTCGTTGGCATGTCTCTCACCCTCTTGTCGTCACCTCTCCATATGGCCAAACCAGCTGCTCACTCTAATAATAATCCCCTTGTACCAGGCTTGCAACAACAGCTGGGTGGATGCGTTTTTGGCCCCACGTGGTCCTGTTGTGGCGGTGTTGTTAACCTATGATGATCCACGTGTTGATAATGTGCGCTTTCACCAGTGGCCTCTTGGTGTTGCTACGTGAGTACATTTATTTTGCTTTGTTCCTTTCTTCATTTGTTTGTTTTCATCCTGTTTTTTATTTTCTCTCTTTCTGATTTATTTATTTTATGTATTTTATCATTTATTACCTGGTAGCTTTTGACCACTCCCACAACTTGAACAATAAGTTATGGTTGTGTGAATTTCATTGAGCTTAAGTTATGATGTAGGATTGTCCCATTTTCTTGGATGGTAGGGCTTCTAATTAATATTAAGGAGAGAGAGAGAAGCCCTATGCCGCGAAGAGGCTAATAAAGGCTGTAAATAACCACTCAAGTTCAGAAAGTCTTTACTGGTTTTATTACATGGTCAGTGAACTTATTCTTTATTTAATCTAATACAAAATTCAACCTCACAAAGCTTGATCTCTCGCAGCCACTCTGTTCAGTACCTTATTCCTGTGGTCGCACAGGGATGAGGGACTGAATAGGGAGGCTGCCAGATGTCAGTGTGGAGAAGTACCATTAGGTAACCAAGGCCGACACATGCAATCAGTGTTGGAGCCTTCATAGATGATATGATACATTTCACAGTACCTACAGTGTATTGCAGCCCCCCACACCACAACACACCCATCTCATCCACACTGTCACTGCACATCAGACACCCTCCACTATGATCACACTATACTGCATCCCCCCCACACCCCAACACATTTACACAGCTCTTAAACCTTACTGTCACAATACAAACAGTCCTTCAGCATAACAAAATATCTTCAGGAGCACACAGTTAATTGTCTGTTTTTTTTTTTAAGTACAGTTTGTTCATGTCCAGAAGAGCCTAGGGTAACAACATCGTTGCCATTGTCTGCCTCTCTGTCTGTCTGTCTATCAGTCAGTCAGTCTCTATCTATGTGTACCGTATTTATCTATCTATATTGCACTATCTAACTCCTGTTTGAAGTCTCCCCTGACAAATATTACTGATTGGAGATAAGAAAAATTTTGAAATGCTTTCTGGTACTGGTTTACCAGATTGAACAAGGTTACTTTCTCTTCCAGGTACAGACAGTTTCCAATCATAACCGAAGAGATGATCACTGAATATTCTCCAAGGAAGTATGTGTGTAACTTTAGAGCCACGATTCACCCAAACTCAAGCAGGGTGGAGTTGCTGAAGCTGGTGAAGAGTGATCCAGTGGCCTCGAGTCAGTGTATGATTAAAGTGAGAGACACGTGAGTAAGGATGTTATCCATTCACTGTGTCTTAGAGGTGACGAGTTCTTTTTCAATTAACTTTGGAAATGTCCTCCTCAGTTTGCATTTCCCTCTTCCTCTTTTTTCCCACCTTTTAAATGGAATGTGTCCAGGTCCTACAGGTGATGTTTTTTTTTCATTCAACTCTGGAACTGTCCTCAGTCTGAATTTCCATCTGACTATGATCTCCAGTCTTTTAAATGCAGCATGTCCAGGCATCTTGAATTTAACTCTCTTTTGTTTAGCTTTTTCTTTGGAGGAACTACTAGGCATGCTGTTACCATTTTTACTATTACACAACCTTTGCATGTTGATCACAGGCATGTATAATATATGGTAGTTTTCCTCTCCTCATCTGGATGTCACATGAGAGTTCTGCCCCACCCCCCTTCAAATGGATGTCCAGTGAGAGTTGTGTCATCATCTCCCCTCTCTTCCTTGCCTGGATATCAAATGAGATCCCCCCCCCACCTGGATGTCAAAATGAGAGTTTTATCATATGTTTGTTTTTGTCTTCTCAGCTTCTTGTGTCATATAGGTAGTCCATATTTAATGCTTCTGTTGTACTCTGCCATGCAATTTCTGATGTCATCAGTGTCTACCCTACATCATTTATTTGTATCCTATTCACACCCATATGCACCCACATCAGCAGACTAGTTGTCCACACAACACATAAGATACTGCTACATGTGTGTTTGATGGGGTGTAATTTTTGGAATACCCAGTCTCGTGTCAGGTAAGAGAGTTCTATCATGTATTTGTTTTCCTTTCCCCAGGTGGGTGTCAAATGAGAGTTGGGAGTCCATGGATGAGTATGTTCAGTCTCTGCTGGCATCTGACCTCACCATCTGTCCTGCCGGCCTCAACACAGAGACATACAGGTGTAGTGTTTCATTATGTTGTCTCTTGCCTCATC
>JAGKTI010005898.1:24585-42918 GCA_018397915.1 Birgus latro
GATAGTGGTAATATAGTTCTTTCACTTTAACTTGGCTTTGTTTTTAGTTCTCTTGCAGGGTATTTCATGTAACTCAGTGGCAGAAAAAGACTGCCCCATGGCTCCACATCCTTTCTATAGCATGTCTGTGTGGCTAGCATCTTCCAAGTATTAATCTGTTGTTAAAACTGTGTGTGTGTGTTCATCATATTAAATCACCTTGAAAAAATGATAATTACTCATTCACTTACTGAACAACTGATGCATTATAAAACCTATTTGTGTCTTAATTCACAGGTACAGCCATCAGTATAAATCTCTGCGTCAACTGCGAGTGTCCCATTGGTACGAATGGTTCAAACTTAAGATGAGAGATAAGTTCATATCCATCGTAACATCATCTTTACTACGACCAGATTGAACCACACTGCAAGGGTTATGGGGATGTCGGAGCAAAGCTTTAGTTCTGTTAGTAAGGTACCAAAGAATTGTGTTTTTCAGTAGCACATTGATTTTTTGTATTTACAGAGTTCATTCCAAAGTGGAATTGTTGGTGGTGGTGTGGATGTGAACCCAGTGGACTGCAGGTTTAAGTTGCCATTCACCTGCAGTCCATCACCCTTCTTTTAGGGGATAAGGAAGTAGTTTGGGGCTGTTTGTCTGACGAGGCAGATAACCACCAAGTTATATTGATGCCACCACATGAAGGGATCCCTCCACAGCACCAAAGTAGAATTACACTGCTATGACTCATACCCTTCTGCACCTGCCCATATTGCTCTAACTCCACTATCAGTATCTGTAGTCCTGCCAGATCGTAAATAAAGCTGTAAGTGATAGGAGTTAAGGGCTTTATATCTTAAACATTTGTTGGTGCTGGCATTCACCTACCAAGGCAATATCAGGCATTAACAAGAACAGACATTTCAAACTTTTAAGTGTATATATGCAGCATGTTTATGTTGCTCAGTGATTTCTTCGGAGAGACTGTACATAGTCAAAGTCCAAGCTGAGACTCTTTCATTGTTACAAATCTTATTACTTAACCTCCAATTTCTTTTTTCCCTATAGCTCTTAGCAACTGTTGGGAAGTAATTAGCTGGTTTAGCCATTTGATTTTAGCTTCCAGTCCATAGAAAGCACCAAGTGTACCATGACAAACTACCTCTTTGAGAGGTAGTATGGTGTCATTTCTTATATGTATGTACTATACAGGTACTTCATTAGGGAGATTAGACCAAAATGTAACTATACATTGAGAATGAATGGCAGGAAAAAGGCAGTGCATACTCTGGCAAAAGGTTGTTAAATTCTACCATAAGAGTTGGGGAGTATGGGCAGTGTGAAAGGGTGTCAGTCCTGGTAGAGTGTAATAGGGAATTTACAGTTGGCTAGTTCTGTAGAATACATTAAGGTAGTTTGGTAATGTAGAAAAGTTAAAGTTTTGAAGTAGCTGCTGTAAAGGATGATGGCGTAAGGTTTTTAAAAAACTTAAGGAGGTTTACACAGGGTTAATTTTAAGTAAAATGTGCCGTATTAACATGGGTATAGTTGTCAGCCATTATGGAGGTGAAATTCTTATGGGTAAAATAAGGTGTTCAGTATTTGTGGCTTCTTAATAGTTGAGAATTGCAGCCATATTGATACAACATTTTACACTCATATTTAGGGAGAGAAAAGGAAGAATCTCATGTTGCACCCATGTATGACTGATATCTGTGGTGCTGTTGTTTATGAGTTAGTGTTAACCTATAGTTGTTCCATGTAGGTAGCATAAGTAGTCTTTCTCTCTCAGTCACCGTAGATTACAGGTCACATTACAGCCCGTTTGTGCTGAATTTCCGCTTATGTAACAGGCTCTGCGTCTGATGAGTGACAAATGTGAAAGAATGCTTGGGTAGGTAAGATTATTTATATGGTTTCCCTGTTATTCTCAAATAGATCTTTATACACTCTTTTACCATTTACGAAGAATGTTTCTGAAGTGTTTACGAAGAGTAGCTTAATGTGAATACTGATACATGCAAGAGTGTTAGTGCTTGCATAAAAGGTGGGATTAGGACTAGTTTAATCTAGTATTCTCAGTTAGATTTACAGACAGCATTACCATTTACGAAGAGTGTTTACAAAGAGAAGCTTGATATGGACACTGAGCAATGCAGGAGGGTTAGTTCTTGGGTAGAAGGTGGGGTTAGTATTGTAATTTAATCCAGTAATCTCAGTTAGATTTACAGACAGCTCATGCCATTTACTAAGTGTGTCTGCAAAAGTGTGTACGAGAAGTTTGATATGGACACTGACACGTGTAACAGGGTTAGTGCTTGGGTAGAAGGGGGGGATTAGCACTGTAATTTAATCCCAGTATTCTCACGTACATTTACAGACAGCTTTTACCATTTACGAAGAATGTTTACAGGGAGTTTTTAGATGTTAACACTGATGCATGTGTGAGGGTTATTGCTTGTGTAGTGGGTTAGGTTAGCACTGGTTTACCAAGATTCTCAGGTGGATCTTCAGACTGCTTATGTGCTGGATATGAAACACAGGTGAACACTGACAGGTAAGAGAGGTGGTGTTTGTAAAGGTGAGTTGATGTATGCAGTATTATCAGACAACTCGTGTACCGTTTATGAAACACATTGATTTAATAATGGACGTATAAGGGAATTTGACTGTGCACGTTGATGTGAACATTGACGCTTGTGTAGGTGGTTGATGCTTATATAGAAAGTGACTTCATTGATGTAGTTTATGCAGTATTAACGGACTGTCGTATCATTTATAAAGCCAGTTGATATGAAAATTGATGTGTGAGAGGGACATAGATGAAACACATTAATGCGAACAGTGACACTTGTGTAGAGGGTTGATGTTTATATAGAAGGTGAATTGATTGATGTATGCAGTATTATCAGACAGCTCATATGCGATTTATGAAACATCGATTTGAAAATTTACGTGTTAGAGGGATGTTGACTGAACACATTGATGTGAACACAAATATATGTGAAAGAGCTGGTGTGTGTGTTTAGAAATTGAGTTGATTTGCATAGTTTCCACAGTATTATCAGGCAGATTTTATACTGTTTGTGTAATAGTTTGAAAATTGACGTGTGAGAGGGGAAATTGACGAAACACATTGATGCGAACATTGACGATTGTGAGGGAGTTGATGCTTGTGTCGGTGAGCTGACTGCTGTAGTTTGCCAAGAATTTTCACGTAGCTCTCGTGGCATTTAGGAAACGCGATAAAAACAATGACACATGAGAAGGATGTTGATGAAATACGTTAATTTAAACATTGATGCTTTTGAGAGGGTTGATGCTTGTGTAGGTGAGCTTATTGATTAGGTTTACCCTCAGCATTATCAGACAGCTCTCACATTATGAAACACATTGATAAAAACATTGACAAGCGAGAGGGATGTTGACAGAATACACGAACTTAAACATTGACATTTGAAAGAGTTGATGTTTATGTAGGTGATCTGATTGATGTAGTTTACTTGATATTCTCAGCTCTTATACAGTTGATAAAACCGTTGACGTGCAAGAGGGACGATGACAAAGTATGTTAACTTAAACATCGACACAATTGAGAGGGTTGGCGCCCATGTAGAAGATATGATTGTTGAAGTTTACCCAATATTACTGACAGCTTTCCTGCCATTTATGAAACACATTAATTTGAACATTGACGCTTGTTGAGAGGGTTGGTTAGGTGATGAGCTTATTGATGTAGTTTTTGTAGTATTCTCAGGTAAATTTTCATACAGCTTTTGTGCCATATATGATCAGCGTTCCATTGCATAATTTCAGTCAGTCTTTCATGTATCGTTGGCAAAAGTCTGGTTGGTTTTTGATCTTCTTTCCCCATGGACTTTGATGGTCAGGCTTGTATTCCGACTTGTTAAGGTGTCCCCCTAGCACTCATCCCTAGCAGTTTATTCCTTCATTCGGCACTGGAATAATGCTGTTTGTTATTTATGCAGTCTGCCTTAATAGTAACAAGACATAAATGACAAAAGAAAATTGACAAGGTGAAGTATACAAAATAAATCACTGAAGGAAAGGTGTTAGGAAGCCTCTTTAATCAGTGAGAATACCAACCTGTCTTGAATTTGCAGGGATGAAATGGATGATTTTATTTGGCAAGAGATCATCATCATCATTGTTGTCTACTTTGAATTTATGTCTTTTTATCTGTAGCTTGCGCTTTAGTCCTGGAAGGGTTGGCCAAAAACCTATGGCCTGTATCTCACCCTGTCCTCTGCCATCAGACTGCCCTTCCTCCAATCCTCTGTCCCCTCTGTCATATACCACGTCACCTGACCCCTCCATATCATCCATGGTTTCCCCCATCCTTTTCCTCCTTCCTTCTCCTCCTCACCTCTGAGTGCCTTTTCTTCTACCCAAACTCCTCTCATTCCTCTCCGCCTCATCCCTCCATCTTGGCCTCAGTCTCCCCCTCATCCTCCCACCTTATAGCTCACATGTACTGTCCTAGTTAGTCTCTCCATTTTACCACACGGCCAAACCATCTCAAAGTCTTGATGCTTGCTACCATCCACAGCAACACCACAGCACTCTCATTTTGTAGTGTTGCTAATTCTCAAAATCCAGTGGAGAGAAAAACTAGAGAAATTACGGGACTTAGTTGCTGATAGTGCACTGGTAATTGTGAACCAGTGAAGCGAGATTTACTCATATCTGGTCCCTTCAGCTTGAGGACATAATTGTTACTGTATTCTTAGTTTCTCTGCATGGCCATTTTTCCCACCAAAAGATGAGGTGAATCTGTTGTTGTTGTTGTTGAGTAACCATGCTCTGCCTGGCCAAGCAAACCTGTCACCCACAGGCAAACAACTGCCCCTGCAGGGTCATCCTGTGCAGTGAACCAGTGCTTCTCCGTGGTAGACAGCACTTCACCATAATGAGGCACATAGATTAGTGTGGAGGTTTGAATCTTGAGTGGATCCTGCCTTTGCATCTCCACCCAGTTAAGAGGGGCATCACAGTAGGCTCCACATCACCCTTTCCTTTGGTTATATGGTTACCATCCATCATAGTAAATGGTTTCCTGGGTGGGGTACATGAAACCATTAGGCATGTCACTCAGTGTAGAGCCACCTGAAGTAGAAGGAAGCCTAATGGTTTGTGAGGTAGGATCCAAAAACAAGGAGAGGGAAAATATGAAGATCAGCAGTATGGCCAGTGAGGTGACAGTAAATACTCATGTTTTTAGTCAAAGATGTTCATGTAGATAAATATTCATGTTAGCCAGTACAGAACGCTATTTATATTGTTTTACCCACCTAGTTATTTAGTGGGAAATAACATGACAGTTAGGATATCACCATCAGCATTGTTATTACCATCACATCATTACCCTCATCATCATGTCATCACCACCAAACATTTCCCTTCCTCAGCTTAGGATCAGAGAGACTTTTTGAACAGCAGATCACTTTTTGAACTACTTTGTGTATCATCCCCCCTTCCAGTGTAAAAGGTCTGGGAAAGTGAACACAATTGTCTATAGGGAACGGAAATGACTTAGGAAAAGATTTAAAATGTAAGAGGTGTCTGGTAATATAACTTCAGAACTGCAATACATTTACAGTAATAGTGTTTTAGCAGATGTGACTACACTTAAACCACTATACAGTAGTTATATACTGTACTACTTATGCCAGAATGCTTTTAAATGGCAGTTATGCTTAAGATAGTACTTAAATCCATACATTTGAGTTTCACTTCTTTAGGTCACTGATGTTATGCTTAAGATAGTACTTAAATCCATATGTTTGAGTTTCACTTCTTTAGGTCATTGATGAGGAGCCTACATGTGGTGGTGATATGCACTCAGGGTGAAGCAACTGCCATGTCCACCCAGGAGCCAAACTCATATTCCCTGCACCCTGCTGTGGGAAGGATGCTGGCCCAACCCTAGTGAGGCAGTGTCTACCACAAGGGGTGCTGGGTCCCCGCATGGTGTATATACTGTACGATGTAGGACAGTTCCACAGAATCAGTTGCTTATCTGTGGGCAGACCAGGGTTAAGCAGTGGCAAATTGGGCTCTCTTAAGCTGAACAAAACTCTGTGGTAATAGTGACAATAAAATATTTTTATCTTCAGGATAAAGTGGTCAGTAGTACCACTGTAACCTAGCTGTGTTTAGCTTTGTAATGCAGTCTCTGTTGATACTCATTTTTTTAATAAAAATAATAAAGCACAGTGATGCTTTTCTTCCAGGTTATATTAAATATGAGTTACTTCTATTCCAGAGTAACTTACTAGTACTCCAGAAATTGCCTGTGTTTTGTTTTATATCGAGGTATTGTTTGTTACTCGTTTTTCAAGTAAGAAAATACGAAACCATGCAGTACTAGATACAGTTCTTTCAGTTTAGGTAATGAATTAATAAAGCTGAATATTGATTCAGTAATTAACAGTGTTTAGGTCAGTAATGGTTGGCATCAAGTTGACACGTGGTGGAGCTAAGCAGTTGCAGCGTCCGCCTAAGGGCTCTTCATATTTACCTGCACCTCAGTTTTGTAAAATGAGTGATCTTTTGGTGGTATCATCTCCATGTAATCAGCGTTAACCAGCCATTTTGTGCTGAATTAAATTAAAATGTTTGCTCTTTAAAATTATTCTTCTGCTTTGTTAATTTTGGCATAGGTATTTTTAGTTTATATATAAATAGATAGATGGATAGGATATGATGGATGATGTAGATAGACTGTTGTATAGCGATTCGTGTCATCAACTGCGTGGATGCTTATAACACAAGCCATCTTCCATTGTATGTGAAAAATATACCTTGCCTCTGATAGATATCCGTAGTCTTTAATAAGCTGAGAATGGATGAAGAGTTGGGCCAAGGACAGGAGGGTGAATCACAGCACTAGGTTATAATTGAAAGTAAGAAAAATATTAATGCAGCCTTTGCATCCTTGCCTTAATCTTTAAGAGATTTCCTAGTAGTATCTTTTGTTCTGAGGACTGCACAGTTTGCTGGTGTGGACATGGTAATGGCAGTAAGATATTAATGAAGCAGGAAACAGGGATATATGTGAGCAGTGTGTGAAGAATGATGAAGGAAAGATAGTGGTGAACAGTGGGGATGTTAAAGATGCCTGGAGAGAGCATTATAACCAGTTGTTGAATGAAGAGTTTGACTGGGACAGGGAAGGAAAGAGCCAGCCAATCCAGTGTCTGGCACTTGGCTTTTGACGCTGCTACTGTGAGCAGGACAGTAGGTAGGATGCAGGTGGGGAAGGCAGCAGGTGTGTCTGGGTTGACTGCTGAAATGCTGAAGGCCTCAGGAGATATAGGAGTGAGGTTAATTACTGACTTGATAAATTTGGAAATGTGTGTGTGTGTTGTCCCAGATGATTGGCTGAAGAGTGTAATTGTAAATACTGTATGTACAAGGGGAAGGGTGATGCCCTGGATAAAGGAAGTTATAGAGGCTTAAAGCTGAATGTTGGTGTGCATCAGGGGTCAGTCTTGAGCCTCTTATTGTTTATCATGGTACATGAAGCCTGAGTGACTTCAGAAACTCTCATGGGAGATGTATGCCGATGGTTTGGTGTTGATTGCAGAGAATGAAAGGGAGGCGGAGGAAAGATTAAGGAAGTGAAGAGATGGTGAGAGTAAATGCAAATAAAACAAAGTTGATGGTATTTGAGCTGGTGGCGGTACTGTTAAAGAAGAGGGAGAGTGTCCATGTGCTGTTTGCCACAAGGGCGTGGGAAGTAGTTCCATTTTGTGCAGTGTTTGTGATAAGTGTGTGCATAAGAGATGTAGTGGTATTAGAGATAGACTGAGATAATGCTGATTTCATGTCTGGAGTGTGTAGGGGAGAGCAGGTGGAGATTGCCAGGTGTGAAAAGATTGAACTTGCTGGTGAGTCTGGAGTGTGTGGAAGAGTTTTGTTGTTTGGGAGACATATAATGTGCTGGAGGTGGGGCTGGAGCTATCTCTGTGAGTGTAGTGAGGAGTGTTTGGATGAAGTTCAGGGAGCTGTTGCCTTTCCCGACATTTTAGAGGGCTGTCCTCCCATGCTAAGGGATCTTTGTATGTGGCATGTGTTATGATAGTGAGACCTGGGCAGTAAAGGAAGAAGGTAATCATAGGCTTAAACAGAAATGAATGATTAGGTGGATGTGCAGTGTGACCTTGAATGAGAGGCCTAAGGGGGCTAGGTTTTCGATGTTGTAGGATGGGACTAGAGTATATTGATGTGATGAGAGGTAAATCGAGGTGGTATGGGCATGTGGAGAAGATGGAGGTTGATAATTGGGTGCAGAGAATGAGAAGTGTTAACGTTAAGGGTAGGGTTGCGAGAAGTAGACTGAAAAAAACCCGGGATGAAGTCATTGAGTGTGACCTCAGGGATAAGGGACTGAATAGGGAGGCTGTTAGAGATCGAACAACATGGAGAGCCGCCTTTATGTGACCAAGGCTGATGCGTGCAAGCATGTTGGAGCCTTTAAAAACCATAGTGGACAGCTATAATGGATGCGTTCCTACAAAATCACGTTAAAGGAGCAATAGTGGAATTACATATGGGCCACCATGTATCACTTAAGCTATAGCCTTCATTCACTCCCTCCCCCCACCCCAGACACAGGGTCCCTATTGCTGATGAGAATTGTGTGGGAGGCAAGGATAAACTACCAGATCCAAGTTAACAGTTGATTAGGAATGAATTAAGTAGTTCTAAGCTTAGATAAGGCTCTTGGGCACTCACGCAGAAAGTTGCAGTTAAATGCTTGTGTAACAAAGGTAATAAACTGTGGGTCACTTAAATTAGGAATGAAGCAAAGGAATGATCACAACTAGCATCAGTGGTGTAAGGGAGAGACGTTGGATGGAGTTGAAGCGAACGAAGTAGCCCGAGTGCCAACTATTAAGTGCCGTCCACGCTAGCAGACAGTGACTGGAGGGCAAGAGTCGTAAGTCCAACAGTTATTGGAGAATTTGTTGGAGGTTTGACGGGCAAAGCTACACAGTCCATGCCTGTTGTTGATCAGCCGACGCTGCCCATTTTGTCACTGGTTTTTCCTTATTCCAGCAATTACTGTGCTATACATTGCTATTTTTCACATGCGAATTGTTGGGAATTGTTCTACCACACAAACGCTGCACACTGCTAACTCACCGGCTAGTGTGTGGTGTCCATATCTGTGCCGGAAGTACTCAACCATGTAGCGTTTATTATAAAGTGGGTTAGGTAAAAAGGGTGTAGATAACCCACATCAACATAGCTTAATACGAGTCTCATGGAATTTTAAGTGTATACTTTTAATGGGGGAAATTCTTTACACCTTCATTACCAGTTTAGTCCAACTTGCCTGTGCTCACTTTGTTTTTAGCTTCAGAACAGTTTTAGGTAAAATACAAATTAAGTCCACGACTGGATTTTATGACCCAAACAACTTTTAGCCATTCGCCAAAAGTTCTGGCTTATAGGGCCAAGTTTCATAGATTGTGGGTCATATTCCCACTTAGTATGCAATATTAAATTACCTAGTGCATTTTAGTTTATTGGTGTTAATTTGACACCCTAAGCAGTTTTGCTGCGTTATGATGGTGTTGGGCATGGCTGTTTCGTCCAAATGCATTTCAAAAAGACTATAAAATCGTTTTTTTTCCAAATTTGTTATAGTTCTCTTAATTAGGCTCCCCCCCCCTTCCCATAGGGGTTATGAACCAAGCCATTTGCAACCAACTTAGACGAATTTAATTTTTTTTTAACATTTACCAAGTTTCCTTCTATTCTGTTACAGAATAAACAGTATAACACTAATGGAATAAAAACAAACGGAGACGTTACTATTTAGTTTTATTTTATTGTCCACACTTCATGAAGATCTTGCTCTTCATGCATCCTGGATGGTGAAGTAGTTACACTTACATTGTAATTTCTTCACGTTACTCACTGTTGCTTTGGGAGTTCTGGTCGTGTACTTAATTTTCTTCGGCTTTATTTCGTCCGATCCTTCTTCGTGCCCTCTGGGGTAGAGTTTGCCTTCCACTGTTCAAGAACGAAGTTTTTGTAGTCGATGCTTTGAAGGATTTAAGTCTACTTTATGGTTTAGAGACATTCTTCGTTCCCGACAAGTTCATGCTCTTGATATGAAGTCCTTGAAAACAGACGCACAGGTGAACATCCGTTTAGTTGCCAGAAATTAAGGTTGTCTGCCAAAAATTTGCACCTGGAACGAAAGGAAACTTTGAAGGCCATGTTTCACTAGGAACACGTTATCCGAACAAATCAGTGATATTAGAGACCTCCACGTACAGCATCACTACCCATGTTTTAATTATACTATAATCTCGCCAAGATGTGGAGCAAGAAAAAAAAAAAAAGCTTCATAACCAATTTGAAATATACACCATCCTAGCCCTCCCCTCTCGCACCTTTTCACCTCATAATTGATCAAATATTATAGACATATATGTTTTAAACAAAATTTATACTTGCCTTAACAAAGAGTGTAGCAAGTGTTGTTTTTTCCACTTGTAGATCAGGATTGACAGTTAATGGTTGTCTACCTCCTGACATTACCTCGGTTCCAGCATTCCAGCCAATCATTTTCCAGGCTACAGTTCACAGCTTCGATTCTTGGTCGATTGTCTTGAAAGATTTGAATCTCAGTCAGTCATTTTTATAGGTGTATTTCAAACCTTGGAATCGTAGTAATTTTTGAAGGTCCCATTCAAAACTTCAGATAGGTGCCAGTCATTTTTTAAGATGTCTTCACTACTTTGAATCCGAGTCATTTATTTTTTAGAGGTGCCATTCATTCAAACCCTAGTCGATTTCAAAGGTGCAGTTCAGTTTCAAATCCCGGTGGTCTCTCATCACCAAGTGGAGTGGTTTGTCGGAATTCCGTATTCGTTTTCATAAAAGATCTTAATTTCTTCCTTGAGGAATTCTCCGGAACTGAATATGAAGCATTATTATTATTTATTGTTGTTATTGTTATTATTAATTTGTTGTTGCTCGGTTTACTTTAGTTATAATTAATTTCTTCCTATTATTATTATTATTATTATTATTATTATTATTTTAGCTGTTGCTTGATTTACTTTCTCCATAACTGAAATATCGTCAGTCATTTGTGTGTGTGTGTGTGTGTGTGTGTGTGTTTAGGAGTTGTATAAATGAAGATAAAAGTATAGAGAAACCGTGCCTTGAATGTGAACTCAGTGGACTGCAGGCTGAAGTTGCCGTTCCCTGCAGTCCACCATCCTCCTTTTGGGGGGATAGGGATGGATCAGTGAGACATAAGTACAGTATTACCAGGATGTGGAGTGGCTCGGCTATATCAGTGCCATCACGTGAAGGCGTCCATCCAGAATTCAGGTTGTGGTAAACGCATATCACGATTTTCTCCGAGCGTAATAGATATAGCTAAACTCCCTAACACTTCTTTCTGAGCGATTTATTTTCCTTTTTACACCTTACTGCCCTCTTTTGCATCATATAATTCCTTCTAAAATCGCCATACTCTGCATAAGTAAAGTACAAAAGGATGTTAACTAGCCATATCCAAAAATAAGTCGCCAGGGAAAATACTCCTGGGGTTGTGAGAATACAGAATTTTCTCGATTATATTCTCGTCGGCAGAGGAATCCCCTTAACATCTCTTCCTAAACGATTTATTTTGATTATTGCACCTTACTGTCCACTTCTGCGTTATATAAATCCTTTTGATATTGTCATACTCTGCTTCTATAACGTACAGAAGGACAATAACCTTATCCAAAATAAATCGCCAAGGAAGAGGTGTTTCAGATTGCTCTATAACACCTCTTCCTTAGCGATTTATTTTTGGATTTGGGTGGTTGATATAATTTTGTCGGTTATTTATGAAGACTGGTGATACTACAATGATTTACACTACGTAGGACAGTAAAGTGACAAGCAAAATAAATGGCTTCGGAACAGGTGTTTGGGCGCTTCCTTAACCAGCGGTAATGTGGGGATAGTAATGTGTCGTAAAATAAATCGCTCAATAACAGGTGTTAGGGAGCTTCCTTAACCAACGAGAATGTGGGTACTAAGATGTAATAAGCAAAATAAATCGCATAGGAACAGATGTTAGGGAGCAATCTTAACCAGCGAGAATGTGGGCCTCCCTAGAAACTTCGAATCCGGAATGTTCTCGATCGCAGACAAGGAATGGTTCAGGTCCAGAAATTTCGAACGAGGGAATAAATAGATAAATAGGTTGATAGATAGACAGACACGTAAACAGATAGACAGGTATATAAGTTAACCCGTCACTCCAAGTACGTCATTTTTAAATTTGATTGCAGGCATGATTGTGTGTGTCCCCTTGCAGCCCATTTCGTGTAACTCAGGAGCACTTCTTCATGACTAGCATCACTTACTGTACCCATACCTTGGTCTAGATGTTCGTCCTATCGTAGCCTATCTCCTGTACCTCAGTGGCAGAATATGGTTTTGCATTCTGTCCATAGCACCTATTCGTGACTAGCATTTACTGTACTCTTTATTATCTTAACTTGGTCCAGATTTTCGTTTTGCAGTGGCAGAAGACAATACAATTACTACATTCCATAGCACTTCTTCGTGACTAGTGTTTACCAGGGTTGTCCTATCATTACTATGCATTCAAGATAAGGAGATGGGAGTTTTAGGACAATAAGATTATTGTTATTATAAAGATTTTTCCTTTAACCTGAATAAATCGCCTGGTTGTGGTTGTGGTTGTTGTTGTGATGGTGGTGGTCCTTTTGGCAGCCCACTATCTTCCTTTCGGGGCTTAGGGGGGTGTTGGGAGAGGGTTTTTTTNCGTCCTATCGTAGCCTATCTCCTGTACCTCAGTGGCAGAATATGGTTTTGCATTCTGTCCATAGCACCTATTCGTGACTAGCATTTACTGTACTCTTTATTATCTTAACTTGGCCCAGATTTTCGTTTTGCAGTGGCAGAAGACAATACAATTACTACATTCCATGGCACTTCTTCGTGACTAGTGTTTACCAGGGTTGTCCTATCGTTACTATGCATTCAAGATAAGGAGATGGCAGTTTTAGGACAATAAGATTATTGTTATTATAAAGATTTTTCTTTTAACCTGAATAAATCGCCTGGTTGTGGTTGTGGTTGTTGTTGTGATGGTGGTGGTCCTTTTGGCAGCCCACTATCTTCCTTTCGGGGCTTAGGGGGGTGTTGGGAGAGGGTTTTTTTTTTTTTTTTTATCAGGCAGAAGAACCACCCCATTGTATCGGTGTCACCACGTGAAGCCCCCCCCCCCCGCAGCAGCAGCAGCAGCAGTTTTTGGTTGAAATGAATCAAATCTAAATGAGCTCGAATTGAAAAGATTTAAAAAATCAAGGCTACCAATCTATCACGAGGACATCACGAGGACATATTGCCGATTTATTTCTTAACTCTCCAGACAGTCTAATTCGGTATTCGTATTTTTGTAGTCTGAGTGTGGTTATCGTGGCGTTTTTAATACATTTTTACCAAGTGTTGTTAGTTTTTAGACCAAGTTCAGCGATATCAGGTATTATGGTCGCTAGTAGGTGGATTGTTGGGGCTCAAATGGTGGTGCTGCAGGAATTTTACTTATTTTCATTATGTATTGTAGCTATAGATCAGTTTCAGTAAATTTCCTGGAGATTCCTTGTGAGATTGTGGCTGTAGTCATACTGTAACTCAGTTAAGACGAAAATTAATGAGTCCGGTCAAATTTAGCGGCTTCTGCTGATATAGGAACTCGAGCAGGTGGTTGGTGATATTGCTGGAATTTTGCTTTATTTCCCCAAGTTTTAGCAATGATATAACGATTTCCGGACATGCATTGGCAGTTTCTTAGTGAAACTATGGTTGTAGTGACATTGAAGCATCTTTTTACCCGTTTGAGGATTTAGCCATTTTGATTGGCAACTCTGATGTGCTGACGTCATCATCCATCATGGCGGTTGCCGCGGCGTCTGTGCTGGTCACTTATTTTTCGTTCTCACTTGACGTTGTTAGGATGTCTCCTCAACGTGCTCTTGAACTTGATCCTGCCACTACTCCACCCAGAGAAAAGCAAGAGGTAAGCAAATAGGTGATTTCTGATGTAATTATGTATAAATGAAGTTAAGAGGTTTTCATTTTGAATTTTGAATTTTCTCCACCGTGCCGGGGATGTATTTGAGGGTTCTGTGTTTCCTCCTTGGGATTCTTTTTGGCAGTACTCATTCTCAGTAGAGTTTTTAGATAATATTAGCTTGTAAAATAATTCTAGGATATATGGGAGGGTTCACTTTCTTCACGTTGTTACATTCACTGGGAAGCTGGAGGTGTAACGTTTAAAATTTCAGGTTTTAGGTAAAAAGCTTTCTTGTGCATATAAAATGGCATGTTTCAGTTCGAGATTTAGGTAGATTTGCGTTTTTTTTTTTTCCCTCAAAATTATCAGCCTTTGGTAGAAACCTTTTTATATTAGCTTTGGTTAAGGACAAGAAATGTAATTTTAGGACTGTGCATGGAATTTCATCGGTACAGTATACGTAAAATGTCTTGTATTTTTCCATATTTTCTTGTGTAACATCACTGAATTTAACTCATGACACTTTATTTCCATCAGGAATGGATAACTTAAGAAAATCATTAAAGCAATTGACAAACAGATCTAACCCCACACTATCCATGAATGCATGCCCATTAAGATAGATATGGTTAGGTTAATGTAATGCTAAGTTTTGCGATAGTTTGTTTCAACCCAAAACACCAAGATTTGTAGGTTCTAATATCGTTTCAACCCCTAACAGAATTGAGTTTTTGATCCATATTTTCAATATTTTAGGAAATTGAGGACATTTTTATTGCTAATTTTTATTTTACTGAAGGATAGGTTAGACTGTTAGAGTAAAATAAAAATTTGTGAGAAAAATGCTGTAGCATAAGTCTTAATTCTAAAATACCGAGAAAAAGGTTCAAAATCTCATAATTGTTAGGGGTTGAAACGGTATGTTTCTCTGGTATTATAGACTATTCCAAGACTGGCTTTTTTCTTTGGGGGGGGGGTTAGAGTAGGTTATCTCCAAGAGTAAAATAAACGAAAATGCCATAGAAGTGTCTTAGGTTGGGGGGGGGGAATTGAAACAATTTACCAGGCTTTCCAATTATTAACCATATCACCATGTCTGGGAGGGACATGGGCAAATGGTAGCCTACAAGTACATCTCCAGTGTAAGTGCACCCGAATATTTCAATTTCGAAACCATATAGAAATTTGTGTAGGAAGTTTTAGGTGCTAATTAGTCATGGTCACTTAGGACAATTTCAAGCAATTGTTGCCTCCAGAATTGCTGTTTTTCCTGATATTAGGATTTACTTATCTGGGCAGTTATTTCGGGAAGATTTGAAGTGTTATTTTACTGGTTATTTTGTAGGTTTTAAGTGTTACTTTTCTGGGCAATTATTTTGGAGAGGTTTGAAGTGTTAAGGGGCTATTACACGGGGACTCGCGGACGTCCAAACTTGCTGCCGTGCTTGGGTCGTAGATGCCTATGACTCCGTAGTGTCCATCTCCGAGTTTATCTTGTGGCCAAGTACTGTTTCTTCTGCTAGGGAGTTGAAACAAGTGACCTCTCATTTGCTTGGGGTAAACTTAATGAAGAAAAGTGGCCGTCGACTTCCACTGTGTGATAGGGAATGGATGTTGCATAGTTTGGACATCCATTTTGTGCTGCACAACGTTTATGGGTCCCAGTGTGATACTTGCTTTACTTTTCTGGGCAATTACTTTGGATTTTTGAAATGTTATTTTCTGGGTCTTTATTTTGGAGATTTGAAGTGTTACTTCTCTGGGTTGTTACTTTGGAGAGATAAGGTGTTATTTCTCTGGGTTATTTTGGAAAGAGAAGTGTAAGAGTAGCTTTCATTGGACAATTATTTTGGAAAGATTTGAAGTGCAAATTTTCTGGTAAGTACAGTATTTTGAAAAGATATGAGTTTAAGTTTACTGGTCAGTTGTTTTTAAAAGAATTGAAGTGAAATTTACTGGTAAATTATTTTGGAAAGATTTTAAGAAATATGCTGGTCATTTTTGGAAAGAAAGAACGTAAATTTACTGATTGATTTGAAGTCTTGGACCAAAAGACTGAGTTAATGCTATTATTGTAAACAGGGAATGAATTGTAATGTTTAATTTTAATGGTTACTTGCTGTAATTGTTCCAGAAATTTTCAGTATGGGTATAACCTATTTGATCCAAGACCAGCCTTAATTTTTTAGAAGCCGGTAGCTGATTCGTGGAGTGCTTTCATAATTGTTTTAAATTAGAATGGTTACAATAACTGTTTGATAAGCTTCCCCAAATAAATTGTAGCTATTTGCATCATTTAAAAAATGGGTCTTTATAAAGTTGATCAGATGGCCTAGATCCGTGCAAGATTTCGAATTCATGGGACAAATCAAAATACATACAGGTGAAGTTTTACGAATAGCGATTTTCCCTCGTGTTCAGGCATTATTCACTCGGTGCTAGATTGGAACTGAACCTCACTACTTGCATCCAGCTGCATTAACAGGTGACTCAAGACCTTTCTTTGCCCCAGGTTATAGTGTACTTAATTTCCAAAGACGACGTTTCTATCTATATCTATTGCCAGACGCCTCAGTCCCGCACTACTGTATACAAATGCCATATGAGGGACTAGAATCGATTAGCTACGTTTATCAGAGCCATAACTGGGAGGTTTACTGTATTTTTAATAATTGGAAAACTGAAACGGGAGTGCCATATCGGTCTTTGTATTAAGTTGTCAGAAAATATATTTATATTTATACTGAACATTGCCTGTGTTGATGCCTGGTGGTCTAGTGATACAGCTCTTGGGCGATAAGTTTGAAACCTTGGGGACACTAGGTTTTCCCACCTAATAAGGTATGTGGGGTGTTGGTGACCCCACCCTAAATGTTCTTGAGTACAGTATCCTAGCCTTGGGCCCACACTCAAAGGGGGTGGTACTGTACTGGGTTGGCTGGTAATTTTCACCTTGCAGAAAAAGTTGGTACTATGGGTCTGCATCTTTCCATAATGTTCGTGGCAAGCACCATATTTTAATTTTTTACTATTGAGCATTTAGGAAGAGCTGTGAGTTTTATGCAGTTAATGTGACAAGTACTTTACCATATTATACTTGTACAGTTGCTTTGTAATTATAAATGTAAATCCTTACATGTTGTTTTCTTTCAGGATCGAGATAGATGGCAGGATAGCTATGGATACAAAGTTGTATGAGGTGAAAGTTCCTGCACCTTGAAAGCGGAAAGATTAGTGGAAGCCAGGGCAGAAGAAACAAGGTGTGAAGTGAATAGCAATGGAGCAGATGTGATTTGGAGAAAAAAGATGACTACACAAGGCTTCTTGGCACCAGCAAGACTGTATGACCTTGCAGGTAAGAAATTTCTTTGGAAATCAATGAGGGACTTTCAGTGGTGAGTCTTTCCAAATCATTCCTACAGCATTCATTTGCTGGTTACCATGCTTGTAGTCATGGATTATTTTTAAACTAGTGTCAAATTGAGATATAGTAATGGCATATGCCGTTGAAATAACTAAAATATTAGAAAAATCAAAACCAATAGGAATGATTGCCTTTTTCATATTTTTAGAATTTATCGTAGACTCGATACCGAAGTGTCACGCTTTCACAATTACAACTTGCATAAATTTCATTTGGTTTATTGGACATGTAGCCAGTCTCTTATATGCATTAAGGCCTGCCTATTTATCAGCTTTTGTACTGAGTCTTTGTACTATTTGGAATTTAATATTGTAAACTTAAGCATTTAACATTGCCAAGAGACTTGCGCATGCATAGTAAAGGGACGGTCCTGAACCATGCTTGTTTACCAAAGAGCAATGCTTGTTTCGTCAGTCCTGTGTTAATATTTAAGAATGAACCATACTGGATTAAAGGGATATTGAATGGCATAACTCAGATTCAGAGGCTACCGAATTAATATAAGAACTGCTTATTAGTCTTATCATTGCAATTCTAGTAATATCAACAGATTGAAAAATTCTCTCTCTCAGACTATCTTTTTTGTCAGTTTATGAACATAGGGTAGTAATAGCTTGCACTGGTGTGCCAGAAAAATAAAATGTCTAGGTAATTTTATTGCTGCTCTTATAATTTTGCCTCTACCTATTGATTTGTACTTATGACAAAATTACGTTACTGGGTATGGGGCACAAGGGCTTAAGGGTAAATGCAGCTAAAACAAAAGTGATGATATCTAGGGTTGGTGGCGGTACAATCAGAGGAGAGGGAGAGTGGCCATGTGCAGTTTGCCACA